>JAZBHA010001359.1:0-22816 GCA_037464855.1 Iselma pallidipennis | reverse complement strand
TATTATTCCGAAAGTAGGAAAAAAATTATTTTCCAATTTTCCAAAGACATTTTGAGGTCGGTTAAATTTTATTTTATTTGTTAACTATGCATGGTTTGAAGGTTTAAAGGAATTTCACAGTCACTCGGTACAATTAATTTAGTAGACTGTTGTAATAATAATTAATAATTTTTTCCAGGGATTCTTAATATGGAGTCCGCAAGCTCGAGTAGAGAAAAAGACAAGTCTTTAATTGCTCTTCAATTATCATTTATCTTGCAATTAGGGGGTGGGGGGGTGGCGTCCGGACTTCGCCAAAATCCATGAGGGTGTCTATAGCATACAAAAGGTTAAGAACCACTGGCTGTATGCTGTATACATTTGCTTGCTAAAGTCAGAACTGCCAAGTCAATTTGGGAATACTATACAAGAATTTCAACTGATGACTGTCTAGTATATGCAACCAATAATACATGGCATTGATTTCGAGATTTGCGATAAGTTACTACGCAATCAATAAATTCAAAATTTAAATTATATTTATAAATTAAGTAATTTTTGATAATTAAACTTCATATATGTCTAGATAATTTGATAAATTTCTATAAAAATAGGTGTATTTATTCGGGATATTTCAAATTTCGCGCCAATACTTGAAATTTTCCCCTCCTCTGTCCAATGTCAAAGTCACATCTGAAAGTCAGCTGTTGTTGTTTGGTTATTCTGTCACTTTCAAATCGGTTTTATTTTATTGAAATTTATCAATGAAGCGCAATTTTCAACAATAATTACTTAAAATTAATTAATTAAAAACTGTCAATATAATGTGGACAAATTATTAAACTAATTACCATTAATTTAATTAATAATTAGTGTTGAATTTCAGTGAGAAATTTTGGCAATTTCTACCTATTATCTATATAGGTAAAGAGGTCGATTTTATAAAGACATATATATCATTAAACATTAAATGGGTATTAAAGATCTTTTTATATGGTAAGTAAAATAAAAAATATAATCAAATTATTATAATAATAATTATTGATAATAATTTAGGTATCAAAAGAAAATTGGCACATACGATAAACAGATATGGGAGACAACTTTAGAACAACGTATTCTAAATGGTCTACCACAAGTTCAAATGAAAAATACCAAATTAAATACAGATTTTATTGATCTTGATTTAGTCAGAGGTAAATTAAACGATAAAATCAATGCTTATTATTCTATAGATATTTAATCGAAGATAAGTAATAAAAGAGATAGTTGACAATCAGCTGGATAGTAGTAGTAATATAGGCAAAAATTGCATAATAATTGATTGCACAAGATTATTGCAAAAAAAATTGGCGGCACGTGAAATTATTGAATTAATAGTTATTAGGAGTATTATTGAACGAATCATGATAGTTGTTGCTATAATTATTTCGTGATATTGTATTCAACAATTAGACGAATTAACTTCAGGTTTTTTTTTTGTTGTTTCTACTCCGGAAAACTACTGGCTTTGATTAAATTAATTGTAAATTTGTTTATAGTTGAAATTCTTTTCATTATTACGTGGCTCAATGGTTAAATAATACACCGATCTTATATATTTACATATGAATGTTTATTTTATAATCATTTGGTATATAGAGACACGCACTACTAAATATATAAAATTAGGATAATTTCCAAAATATATATAAACTTTGGTGGTTTAAAAATAAGTTAACCAAATTATTAGTGAAGATAAAGAGAGTAAACATGCAATATTTTTGGATACACAAATGTTTTCTATTACGAAACTTTATTACTTTTACTCAATCATTTCAACTACTGAGCAAAATTTGTTTTAATCTCCTCATTAATTGGTTTTCAATGATTTTCGGACTTTGTTTCTCCTATTATCTTATTTTGAATTTATACTTATTTATCCACTTATTTTGATTATTCCTTGTTTAGTGTTTTTTTTTTCGCGTAATTTTCATTAAAAATTAAAATTATTTTTTTTCAATAAATGAATGATTTTACTGATTTCTATAAATTTTCCACATACATAGATTAAAATTATTGTGGAACAACGTAAATAAAATCATCTACTAGTACAAGATTTAGGCCCCATTTCAAATCAAGCGAATCAGAATCAACCGGAATCTGACTGGTGAAGATTCGCACAAGTCATCACGCATAAGAAACAAGGGGCTCGTTCACGTATTCGTTCACACTGCATCAATTCGCATCAATCTAATTGATTGATTGATTCATTGATTCAACTGGTGACATGAATCTGCGTTAATCAGATTCAGCATATTTCTGATTGATTCAGATTCGCTTGGTCTGATAGGTCCCGTAGTGTGTGTTTTGATTCAGGAACTCGTCCTTCTTCTTTTGTGGTTATTGATTCATATATAGTGAAACTGGCTTATACCGTTTGTGTAGTACTTTTTTATGGTCTTTTAGCAAACCGACTTAATACAGTTGAAGCTTGATGTAATGAAAGATAAAAGCGAAACATTTCCACTGTACTCGTGATTGTCTCAAATGTTTTTGACTATCAGATGTATACAATGAAAGTTTAAATTTTTTACACTGTATAGAGATTCCACTGTAATTATCTTTACATTTATTTTTTATTAATTAACTTTTATCATATTTAATTACTGCAAAATTTTGATAAACTGCAAATATTTTATAATTTTAGCGTTTAAGGGAGAAGTTTGCAAAACTCAATTTAAAGCTTCCGTTATCTTTATCTTATCGTTTATCTTTAGAATTTCGGTCAATGATTGAAACATTTATTAATTTTTTTTTAATATTTTTGATACATGTTTTAGGATCATCAGTGACAAAAGTGAAAGCAAAACAAGGTTTTATGACTGTTGCAAAATTAGCAACATTACGATGTATTTTTCTACCAATCTATTCGAAATGGTGGATACATCAAACATCACCAACAATATTTATAATAATGTTTTGTTTATATATATCACAATTAGTGAATATTGCAATATATTATAAAAGTTCTATACATCATTGTTCTTATAATTTGGACAAAGAGAAAATTGAAGAGGTAAGATGTTTTCATAAAATTTTACAGATAATTAAATAATTTTATCAATATTTACATAGAATATAACATATATGGAACTGATTGTTCCATTTTCAATGACATGGATTTTAAGTTTAATACACTCACAAATAGCAGCAACTATACCAGTATCTGATTCACAAAAGAATAAATTAACAAAATCAAGAAATTTTCGACGTAAAATGAGTTTAAGAAAAATACCAACAGAAATACTCAATAATGATACACGTTGTTGTCACAATAAAAATAATAAAAGAGCCAATTTAGCAGTACCGATAAAACCATCAATTAAAAGAAACATTACTAATCTTGAAGAAGATAAAGAGTATTACTATCATTTTTTAGATATTTCGATAATCGATAACTAAGAAGGGATTAATTATAGGTATCTTGGTGAAATAAAATCAAATGATAAAATTCCTATAGATGATGATGGTTTTGAAAGTCAAAGTCTTAATGGTAATGGTTCACGGACTAGTGAAGAAGAAACAACAATTTGCCGAAATTTTCAATATACCGTACATGAAAAATGCGATGATTGGGTGAAGAAACAGACATTAACAAAAAGAAAGATTGAATCGAGAGCTAGTACCGAACCGGAGAGTGAAACTGAAACGGCAACAATAAAAACAAAAATTGTTAGTTTGTTTCTATTCTTAAATTGATACGATTTTATATTGAATTTTCTTCTAGAATAAAAGAAAATACCATATTCCATCAATTAATATTGATAGTACGTGCGATACAGATGATGAATATGTTTATGAGGATGCACCGAAAGTGAATGAGATTGATAAAAGGCCAAATCTATCAGTTAGTGAATGGATGAATGTGACTACGAATAGTGAAGATTTGAGTTGTAGTTCGGATTTAGATGAAGCTTCAGAGACACATCGTGATGAGTATGATAGTTCGATTTTTACGCCTCCATCTATTAAAGGTTGTTTTTCTTAAATAATTAAATTATCAAAATTAATAATTGTTTTGTTTGCTTCTATTATAGCTAGTTGTATAATTTGGAAACGTGGTGAAACCAAAAAACTCGAATTATCAACATTAGATATCAGTTCAGCAATTATCCATAAAGTTGAAACAACATCACAAAGTATGGATTATTTCTATGTTGGTTTAACAACATCAACAATACATGCTTTAATACCGGTGATATTTCGTTTGTGTAATTCCACAATTGAATCAAGTTCATTTGTTGATGGTCAATGTTCAATTTTTGAATTATCTAATACAGTTCTAGAGAAAATGCCAATTTCTTTGATTGCATTTATTGATGCATCATTTGGTGCAAATTTATGGTTGGTTTCTCCCATTTTACTTCGTTGCTATAAATTAAAAATTATTTTTATATTTTAGGGAACGTTGGATTATTTTAACAGCATGCTTACAACGTTGGATACTTGCTAGTTTATTTTTCTTTCTATTAGCAGTTGCTGAAAATACATTTAAACAGAGATTTTTATATGCGAAATTATTTTCACATTTAACATCATTTAGACGTGCCCAACAATCAGAATTGCCACATTTTCGTTTAAATAAAGTGAAAAATATTAAGACATGGTTATCAGTTCGATCGTATTTGAAACAAAGAGGTCCACAACGATCGGTTGATGTTATTGTAACCACGGCATTTATCATCACATTATTGTTATTGGGGTTTCTCTGTGTGGAACTATTAAAAGTGAGTTATTTACCAATGTAATTTGTTTAAGGCGCCTTTATTTTCTTTTTTTTTCTAGGAAACTGGTGCTTTATATTCCCAGTATCATATTGAAGCTTTAATTTGTTGTGTTGGTTTAGGAATACTTCTATTACGATTTATGACACTTGGAACGAAAATCAATAAAAAATACAGAAATCTATCTGTCTTGATAACAGAACAGATCAATTTGCATTTACAAATCGAACAGAAGCCTCACAAAAAAGAAGAATTAGCTCTAGCGAATAATGTTTTAAAATTGGCAATTGATCTGATTAAAGTAAATTTCTATTATGTATACCGGTATATCCAAATAAAGGTGTGGTCTGGAGGAGCACGAGAGGCAAAGAAATAACTGTTTTTATCTCGCTTCGAGTCATGTATCAAAGATTGCTCTTAAGCTTCTCAAGACCACGTGTTCCTTTGGATCTAGCTGTATATTTTTTTTATTGATTTTTAATTCTTTGAAATTTTCAGGAATTACAGAGTCCTTTCAAAATATCAGGACTATCAGCAAATTCGATTTTATATAATACAACAAAATTAATTATATTATCGGCGTTATCTGGAATCTTATCAGAAGTATTGGGATTCAAATTAAAATTGCATAAAATTAAAATTAAGTGAATTGTTTCGTTATTAAAAATTGTTGTGATTATAAAATGTTTTAATATCAATTTAATAATAATAATAGGCACTACTGTTATTGGAGAATCTAATTCTAATGATAGATAATCAAGTAGAGTTGTAAAATGGTTATATTTTTCTGAAAATACGAACCAAAAAAAAATATATATTTTTGTAGATAGTTGATTGTTGATAAATGTTTTAAGAAGACGTCACATATAGTATATTATAATGTCTTATGCTGCTGTTTTTTTTTAATTTGTCTTTTATTATTATTAATTTTTTAAACTTTTATTTTAATTTAGTGATTTTTTACTCAATTTTTTTTTAATTTTAAATTGTTATTCAAAATATTTTTGAATTTTATTTCCTTTATGAATTAATTTCTGTGATAATTTTGTTTAAATACAGCTTTATATTAGCAATTAAATCTGATTGCAGGAAAAATGCTGTTTGTATAATGTATATACATGAATACATACATTGATTTAAGTTGAGATTAGGGTGTTTGGAGGTGATGCAAATTCTAGTTAATAAATAGCACATGATGAATATTATTTTTGATTTTTTTTGTCTGCAATCCTCACGATAATCTTATCTTTCTAATGAAAATGGCCTGATATATGACGTATTCTAAATAATGAGAAAACAAATTTTGTGAGATCACGAATGTATTACAAAGTTCGCATACAGTGGTGTCTCTGTATAATGAAACACCATATAATATAGCGGAATAGACAACTCCGAGATTTCATCAAAATGTGATAGGCAGGTCCGGCTCCGAGTGTATTGGGCCTCTGTACAAGCCCTTTATGGTGCCCCTATGCATGCAGACACTCTTGTGCCGCCCCCTAGACGTGTTAAGACATTCTCAAGAAGCGAAACATTAGATCATATAGTAATTAGTTTTGGCGGGATTATGCAACTGTTTAGAATGAATTAGTACCTCAAGTCGTGGACGTGCAATAATCAAAGAACTGATGGAACGGACGATTCCCATAGAACTAAAGTAAATTTAAAGATCTAGATTAGATCAGCCCATACAGTATGTGTGTTGGAAAAGTAAAGGTTCAATTACACCGACCTGCGAAGATTTAGCGGATGCTACATAAGTACGATTTTCCCCACAGCACGTACCACTTTTGCGCATGATCAAGTTTAAGGCTGCTTTCCCCGCTACCCGTCTTGTCGTCCAAAACTCAACGACAACCCTTCGGAAGCCAGAAACTCTACACAGACAACTGGAGTTTCTGGCCTCTGATTGGTTGTTGTCGAATTTTGAATGAGATGATGACCGACTACTGCTGGCTCTTAATCCGGGAACCTCTCCCATATGATCACAAACGAAAATCTGTTAAACGCACACTTACGCCCGGTTTCACCGTAGTACTTTGTTCAGAAATAAAGCTGAGTTTGGTATCTGTTCAATATTATAAGAGCCGTATCGTCAGCTCAAAGTGTCTCCTTCTCCTTACGTACACTTTTGAAAAATTTCATTAGGAGTAGCTCCCTAACTACTGTCCTGTAGAGCATGTGCTTCTTCACTAAGGGATATGGAAGCGCCAAAATACTAACAATAAGTTGTTCCCTCCTCTACTTCAGCACCTGACTACCCTGTGTCCAATGTTGGTACTAATTTGGCACCTCAACATTTTGATTCTTCCAGACAAGTGAAATTCGTAGTACCTCTACTGTAATGCCACCAATTCCGGTACTGAACCTATTAGTCTTCGAAGCATTTTTGATAAATCGCAGAATGTAGAGTTAGAGCATTGTTTGCCAAGAGTTTGAGTAATTTTCATGACGAACATTGAAAATCTTTTCAGTTTCATTTAAAAAGGATAAAAGCCGAAAAATCTATTATCTCATAGAATTGACAAGGCCAACACCTTTCCGGATTGGTGTAGGCACCAGTTGAGTTGAACAGAACCAGAAATAAACGAGCCTTGTGTGTGTACGATAAAGATCACCAAACAACAACAACAAACTACACGTTATACTATACATAGTTGAGAAGAGGGGCGTCTGTTCGCATCGTATGATTCGCATTTTTGGGTTGGGGGACCGTCGTCGAAGGCGTCGTCGTGTAGTAACGGTGTGGCGGCATTTTATTATCGTCCTATATACGCACGCATGCACACACGTACAGTCAGACGTTTGTTTATTATTATACAAATTGTAAGTTTAGTGTTGTTTGTTTATAGTTCGTGCAAAGTTGACAGTTGATTGTTTTTCCGTAAGTCAGAAATTTTCGGTAAAAGTACGTATAAACGGTCAAATTGTAACAGAAACAGCCCAAAAAATGACTACAGTCAGTGACTATTACGATGGTAGTCGGATGTTTCAGGGATTAGGGGATTATTTTGGTATGTCTGTGGATAAGGTGAGTTCGAATTTGTAAAAATTGATCCTTTCCTCAACCCACATGGTGGTAATTTTTGCGTGTTTTTGATATAAATCTTTATTAGGATTAGTTTAATGATTGTGGTAGTTAACCCCTAATGTTATGTGGTTAAGTTTGCCGCCTATAATCAAGGCGCAGCACCTTATTTTTAGATACCTACATTTTGATTATATTTTTTTTAAAAGCCGACACCCTAATTTCGTTCTCATTCTTATTTAATAATAAAACAGTATTGTTGCATTTATAAACAAAAATTTCTGGTATAATATTGCCGGAATATACTGGAAAGTTTTTTTTTTATATCAACAAGTGGGTGTAACAGTCAGGGGTAACTTATAATTGATTTTTCTTAAATACTCATCGCTCAATTTTAACAAATCTATCTAATAAATATAAATGAGTTTTGCTATTTTTTATAAAAATCTATAATTATCAGTAATAATAAGTAATAATAAATTACCAAAGTTAACATTTAAGGATAATTTAGAAGATGCAATATTTCCACATCTTGTGAAACATAAATATTTGAATAATAAAGTTAGATGTTAAATTTATGTTATTTATAGGATTACACAAAGTAGAAATTTCCAAAATTTATTTTCATTGCCTAATGGAAATTACTTTAATTTAAAAAAGCAAAATCTCTAATAAGAAAAGAGTAATTTGAATTATTGTTAAGTTGAGTGTCCTGATATGAATAAAGTTATAAAATTCACACGGTCCAACCCACTATAATAACTTATCAGTCACCTGATTTTTATTGTCTATTTATTAAAAATAACGTGATATTTTGTCTCCAAAAAATTTGAATATAAAGTCATTATAACACGTTTATATTAATAGTTTATTTAAATTTGTATTCGCAAATCATCGAGATTCGAAAAAGCAAAAAAATCTATAAGATAGTCAAATAAAATACCCTATAAAATACAACAGGACCAATAAATATATACAATGGTGAATTCGGAATATCGAGATTTTTGAATTACGGGAACACGGATGTAAAGGTATCAAAAAGTGTTGAATAAATATCCGTGCAATTCAAAATGCAACTCCACATCTTCTTCTTGTCATTTGTGGATATCGATAAAGAAATAGCAATTCAAGCGTCCCCATTCTTTAAAGATTTGCTTGCTCCGCCCAGCAAGCTTAGCGGGACATTTAAATCATATATCTATCCTTGTTCCTATCGTAAATTTATATCTCTGTTCTTTACTATATGAACTTATCTACTATTGGCCGAGTTTGTCAGCTGTAAATGGGTGCGGAGAAGCTGAAGATGAAGATGAAGATGTAGATTTTGTTTGAATTGATTTTAACTGCCAAGCAACTCCTTAGAGATGAAGATGAAGATGTAGAGTTGCGTTTGACAGGAAAATAATAGCAAAAATGAGAAAGTATTTAGTAGGTATACCTATAATTTGAAAAATAAACTAAAACAGAATTGAATACAATTGACTGTTGGCAAAACCTCAAGACTTTCAAAAATATCAAGTATTTAACAATACGTATAGATATCTTGGCGTTGATTAGTTATTTTAGTTGATTAGTTATGTTACACGAATAGGTTACTAACATGTCGGTAGGTATATAATATAGTTAGTATTTATTTCACATGCCAAAATATGTCGACCCAATTAAATTCATCCTGTTACCAGTTTGTACGATTTAAATTTCACTATTTATAATGTTTAAATACGTTGTTAAATTTTGACAGGGAATGGTGCAACCGTGCATACAATATCTAATAATGACATAGGAAAAAGACTATTAAAATTTTCTCTACAATTACTCAGATTTGTAGGTATTCTACCTATATGACAGAAATATCGTTATCCATCCAATTATTCATAATGAGTGACAAGCTATCAATCAAAATAAAAATACAGGAGACTGGAATATTCATTACAAATTAGGTGATATTGAATGCTACCACAAAATAAACAAAAGAGAGTTCCCACAAATGCCTGGATCCGTCACTGTAACTATCCAGTATGTACAATAGAAAGTAAATTTAGAAGTAATTATAGCTTTGAAGCCGTCTAACTTTCTTCATAGATTGCATAGATAATTATATTTGTGATATGAATACAAAAGTATATTAATTTTGCGCAGTAAATAGTTCCTGAACGTTACGAGAATGTCTATCATCTTTTAATATCAAGGAAATATGTTTAGGTATTAGGTAAAACTATTAATCACTATCATCCTGTTTAAAATAATTTTTCAAAAACGTTAAAAGTTTCTTAATTAATTACTTTTCCATATCCACATATTAACAGATCAATATTTTCATTACTTTGTTATAAATTATAGATAAAATAGTCCATTAATGTAAATATTGCTGAGTAGGTACGCAATTGTCTAATTTTTCAAAATTGTAGTTATTTTTAATTAAAATCTTAGGGTGTATATACACGAACAGATTGTTCACTCCTAACTTTCTCACCTCTCTTTCTAAAAATAAAGAGGCACATATATCTTCTCTTTCCAAAAATTGAAGGTGAAAGTATAATCTTCTCTTTTTTGGAAATGGAGGCGGAAAAATTAAGAGAAAAAAATCTCTCCGTGTATATGCACCCTTAGAAGAGAAAAAAAGATGATAAATATCTTTCAAATCTTTTTTTTATTAATGGGATCGATTAGAAAAGAATGTGATTATCTGTTTGATTTTCGTAATATTTAATTATAGGAGAAAAAGTGGAAAAATTGCAAAATTATATCAGCTTATCGGTTTAATATAGGTACCTATAGGAGTATTTTTTAAATATTATGCCGCAAATTTGCGCCATTTTATATAAAAATATCGAAACGGGCTGGTCTTCTTAATCCTTTAATTACGGTGATTGAGCTTGACTACCGAAACGCGGGTGTCATCAACAGATGATTGGAGAACTTTAAAGGCGAGTCTTCATTGCATTGAACGCACAAATTTCCACCGCAGGATCACAGTTCTAGCAATTTTACATGTCCACACTGCTACTCTCTTGCGTTGCCCATTCGTTTGATGTGAACTCGCCCTAATGTTACGGGGTTTTTTGCATGTGAAAATTTAGTAATATCAAATTATACCCGCGGTTAAAGGGTTAATTACCATTTATTTACAATCGCTGCAAGATTAATTATGATTGACATTATCAGATTATCCACCTCTTCTATTAGTCCTGTTCAGTATTTTAGTTTTTTTTATCAAATTATATTAAAATGAGCGACTACTGGCAGATCAGATATTTGTGCGGCTGAAACTTATATTCTTTGAAGAAGGGTGGTACATAAAATGAAGAGGCATGATGGATTGGTCTTATTTAGTTATAGAATGAGCTTGAGATGTAAATTTTTTGCACAAAGTCCACTGATAGTCTGGATTTGAGAAAATGTCTAAAATAAACGATTAGATTTGATCTGGAACTTTAGAAAATGAATTCTAAGGATTTTGTGTTATTTCCAGTTTCTGACGTTTGTTAATAAATCCTAAAATATAATACACATTCGCATTTATGTGGATGTAAGTGCGTAATATTACGACATATGTATGTAGGTATGTAATGTTTTATTCAAAGTGCAGTTGTTCCTATTGGCAACCTATAAACTCTTCTGAATATGAAAGCATTTTTGTGTTTTCTTTTTCGGCCAAAATGGAGGAATTTCTTCCCAATTTTCCTATAGATAACAAAATTGCACGACTTTATCTCTAAGACTTGACATCCGATATAATAGAGGAAAATTTAGCAAGTTACCTCATACAACCATAAATGGAAAATGTTGTAGGAAAAATTTTTACCATTTCCCAACCGGTTATCAGACTATAAATAGGTATTTTTGGGTTTTCGGATGATTTTAAATAATTTTTTTTTGAATATAACCCACCATAAGTTAGACAGAAGAACATAAAAAAAGAAATAAAAAATCTCAAATTAAGTAGTAAAATATGCAAATTCTATTAGAACCGATACCTATTCTACCACAGCAATACATTGCTGGACTCTAAATTATATTTGTTTTTTGAAAAAATACAATGAATATTTGTAAACTAGTACATATATTTGTGCATTTTTAATAATCTTGTTATTGAGTGATACGAAAGATGATACAAAAAAATACATATTTGCTTAAAATAATTGTTGAAAAGATGACTCAAAGCGAACGAAAAAAAATTACCTCATCACCCAAATCTACCTATGTGTAATACCTTACTATAGTAGGATTTAATTAAATCACACACACATACAACCTATTCAAAGCAAGAAAGCATAAAAAATTCTATTAACAATAGTCAACCGATAGAGCCAAACAAATTGGGTTATTTGTTTATTTATTTATTTGTTTATTTTCGAAAATATTCAATAATCAAGTACATACGGTCGATATGGTTTTTTTTATTGATTGATTTCCTGATTTTGATAATTTTAAGTGATATTGTTATTATTCTATTAGATTGATATTTGAGAAATAATTGTATTGAAGTTTTCGCTATACATACGTTAATTCGAACATTAACGCTAAATCCTATTAGATAGAGAGGACGTATTGCGCAGATAGCTTGTTTTACATTATGCGCAATCGCTCCTTGTTTTCTAACACGATTTAGCGTTAACGTTACGTTTGGTTTAGCGTATGTACACCTTAATTCTACATTAACTTGAAATTATACGATTCTATATTTAATTTAAATCAATTCTACACCTATTTGAACAATAAGTTGACCTTTCAGATTCTTTTAATTATAATCAATCTTGACTCGATTGAGTGACTTGCAAACTGTACGATAAATAGTATCAAAAATAATAATAACTAATATTTTGTTTTGTTAGGTTCATTGTCAGTCAATTTTCGCACAATAATACTTCTAACCACAGTGGCGGATCATCGCATAGGCGCGCGCTTAAGGCCTCAAAAAACAAAAATGAAACATTTAGTTTCAAACCGTTTAAAAATGGGCCATGTTCACTCAAATGGTGGGCAATTGCGCAATCTTTCCCACCAGACGATTCTAGTTTTGAACCATTTGAATTGATGAGGCGCTCATACTTCTAACGTCTAGATAGTACTACGTGTTTCAAGCATTGTGGGAAAATTGCGCAATTTCCCACCATTTGAGTGTGGGGTGACATGGTCCATTGTTTAAAATTTTCAAGAGAAAGGCCCCAAAATGCGGTTGTCCTTGGAGGCTCCCAAAGATTTAATCCGCCACTGACTTCTAAACACTATAATCCATCATTTTCTTATTTTGCAACATGTTTTTGTATTTTATTATTATTTTTTTTTTTAGGTGAATTTCATTGTTAGTCAAGTAGTTGCTCTTGCATTAGCAGCCGTTTTTCGTACTGTACTCCATCCATCAAAAGCAACCGCCGCTTCTAGACATGTTTTTGGATTATTCTTTGGTCTTATAATTGGTTATTTCTGTTTTGGAGTGTAGGTGGAATTTATTTTTTCTATACATACACACACATACAAAACTCCGTTTAGAAATAATTGGCAAAAATATTATTGAATTACAGACAAGCTATCCATTTGGCAACATTACCAGCATCATGTTATATAGTTATCAGAACTACAAGTCCACAAATTATGCAAAGGTGATATAATTTTAAATATTTATTATTGCTTTTTATTGATTTTAATTGTATTTATTTTTAATTTATAGAATGGTATTGGCTGTATCTATATCATATTTATCAGTTATCCATGTACACCGTCAAATGTATGATTATGGATCTTATAGTCTTGACATTACAGGTATGTTCGTAAAATAGAACAAAGAAATAAATGAAGTTGAAAAAAAAGAGGTCGGCACGTATATTCTCTAAAGAGAATAAATTAAAGAATATTACCGCTGATATTATAACAAGCGATTTACTTTGAGTATCTCTGATTCTCTTAACAAGATAGATGACAAATAGCCGAATTATATTATAACAACCAACCTCGAGTCAAGGTGAAAAATCTATTATAAAACATCTTATTTCCTATTGTAAAAAAAAATAGCCTTCATTACTTTTACAATTTTGTGTAAAAATGCTGTTTTTTCAAACAGAACGTTCAATTAATCTATAATAAGTTATGGTTGGTTTACACGATCCGTATTACTGTCAGTACCGTAATACGGACAGTATTGGTGGAAGTGAGAACGACGGTCTGTCGATATACGTAAGCATCGATTAAAGATTTCGAAATATTCACAATTCTGATGGTGTACTGAACGTGTAAGGATCGTACATACTGAAAGTACTCCTGTACTGATTGTGAGTGCGTAATGGCAATGCTGACGAACTTTACAAAATACTGATGGTATTACTGACAGTAATACTGATCGTGTAAAGGGCATATTTTTTCCTCCCCTACCTATATACTGTACTGCCCAACGAATTCAGCCCCACTACAAGTCCATAAAACCTAGAGTTTTCCGAACAAATGATCCGATTGTTTAGAATTTCTCAAAATATCGAAATTTATTTAAGTTTTTCGAAAATAGCAACGTCTATCAATAGGAAAGTCAGTTCAACAAGTAAACGCTTTATTGCGAAATTCTATCCCAATTAGTGTTTGAACGTGATTAGCCATGAGTCAAGACAGCCTACGCCGTTCAATTACCTTAATAATAAACTAATAATTACGAGCAAATTACTATTTTTAGTTTCAAAGAAGGAAATTTGTACTCGATGGGTTGATTCTTTGGCAGACACTATAGATCTCGAAAATGATTTGCTTCAAAGGAATCCATACAAAAGCACAGACACGTTTATAGCGAAAGTAGAATTAGCTTCAATTGAAAAACGAATCGTAAAGAAAAGCACGGTCTATAAATAGACGAAAATTTCAGTTTATTCCAATTTTTTCTTGTGATTTTATATCATTAATTCCTTTCGCCAGAATACTTGGTTACGATCACATATTCTATTTTAATTTTATGAGAAATTCTTGTTATTCTCAAATATTTATTATTGACCTACAGATTTTTATCAATATAAATAAAAAATATTAAATTGAAAACAAACTTATCTATATATGTATTATATATATATTGCGGATAATAACAATATTGTTATTGTTAATTTCTAGGACCATTAATGGTGATAACACAAAAAGTTACCAGTTTAGCATTCAATATCCATGATGGTTTCACAAAAACGACTGAAGAAATGTCGAAAACACAAAAAACGTATGCTGTCACAAAAATACCATCATTTTTAGAATTTTTCGGTTTTACATTACAATTTCCAACATTAATGGCAGGACCGGCATTATTCTATAAAGATTATATTGATTTTATTGATGGTAGCAATTTACCATCAATGGTAATTTTTTTTTCAATTTTAAATACAGTAGAACTCACTTAATCCGTCATGACACTTCCGCTGAAATGCACCGAGTGGCTTGAACGAGGACGGATCAACTGAGTTCTACTGTAATTGAAACCATTTTCAAAATTATTTCTAATATTATATATTTATAGGCATCAACTGATAATTCAATTCATGGCAATGCAATCATAATTGAACCATCACCAACATGGTCTGTATGTAAAAAAGTATGTTTATCAGTGATCTATGCAGTTATCTTTATGACATTCATATCAATGTTTCCAACAAGTAAAGTTAAAGATGATGAATTTCTGGATAATACAAGTCTTGTACAGAAATTATTATATTTGTATATATGTACAACACCAGTTAGATTTAAGTATTATTTAGCATGGACATTAGCTGATGCTATATGTAATAATTCAGGTATTGGCTATAATGGGAACAATTTAGATGGTAGTCCGAAATGGGATAAATACACCAATGTTGATATCATTAAATTTGAGGTGAGTGTTTCCCGCCATTAATGATCGATCTAAATTTAGGAGTATAGGTGATAAATAGAGACTTTTACTGAAGACACACACATACAGGCGTCCCAGCGAATCGATTTGTGCAAAAAAATCTCTTGTAACTCTGGTCGTCTTTTCGATATCCAGTCGGGCGAGATAAGTGCTACACAGTGGGACAGCCTGTATAGTATCGAAATCTAACATGTTTGTGAATCATTAAAATAGTGGAGAATTCTAAAAATACCGCCAATCTTCGTACCAACTGGTATCTATTTCTTTGTGGAACGGATCAATATTTAGATTCCTTAGTTACAGAATCAACAATTTATAACAGTTTTAAAATGTCAGAGATACATTATTATTAAACTAATCGTGTAGTTTTTGAATGTAAAATGGAATGTAGTGATGATTTAATAAATACAGACGAACCGATAAATTTATATGTTTGTTTTACACATTTAGATGGACAAGAATTTCGAAAACAATTCGATCAATATACAACAATTTTTGAGATAAAATACAATTTAATGGAAATCTACAATAATATTCAATTTGAATCGATTGATGTAGTTTTTAATGATAATCCTTTAGATGATGATACATTATTATGTGATCTATACAGTGATATTAATGATATTTTGCATCTACAAGTAATTTTTAAGAATTCACAGATCTCGTCAAATCAAAACGAGTACAGTACAGATTCAATTCAAGACCACATTCCAGTAGAATTTACATTGGAGGAAAATGGTAGAACTTTCACTGGAGAATATAGTAAAGATTTAAATTTAAAAGAACTACGCTATCTGTTATTGGAAGAATTCCAAGACAGATACAATATTAACAGTAATATTTTGTTTTTATACAACAGAACTAAACTTAAAAGAAATACTTTACTGAATCACTTAAAACCCGATTCATGTGGAACTCTACGATTGCAAATTGTATCCACTGAGCTATTTCAATCAGAAATTGATTTTAGTTGCTTGAATACCAGTAAAATTGCCCTAAAAATTTCAACAGAATCTGGCCAAATTCTCAAAAATTCGTTCCTAAGAACAACACGAATTGAAGAAGTCAAAGATTTTTTTGGGAAACAATTAAATATTTCTAGTGAAAATTTCGAATTATATCACAATAATGAATTATTACGGAATGATACAGTTTTGTGTATTTTTGATATTGATTTTGGTGATTATTTAGAATTGGATTTGATTAAAACAGCGTTTTCTCCTATTATTGATGATCAGATTTCAATCGATAGCCGGCCACGAATTGAACAAATAATCACAATAAAATTTCATGTTGGTAAAAATCGAATTTATACAAAATCACAACAAGATATGACCATTGGGGAGTTAAAGGACGATCTAGAGAAAATCTTTAATATACCGGCAAATTTTATCGTTCTATTACACAACCAGAATAACGTCAACGATAAACAATCATTAAGTGATTTAGGACCGGATAATTACGGTATAATTGAATTAGAATTAATGTCATCGAATCCGGTCTATGAAATATCCGTTGATTATGCTTATCGTGATTTGATTGTTTCTGATATTATAACAGTACGTGTACCGATTGATAAAGAAGACAATTTTAAAGATATTGTTGTTGAGATTGAATATAAAACTATAGAAAAACCATTTTTAGGTGGTTATTATAATAGAGAAACACAAATTATCTATCATCATAGTTTTACACAAACTGGACCACCAATAAAATCAACAATCATTAAAAATCATCGTGATACACAAACGTATTGGCTAAGAAATCGTTTATTAGATCAACAATATTCACAAGCAACACAGACAATAACGACAGATATTTGGTTACCGACAATAACTGATAAGATTCTAGTATCAGGTCCATATGAAACGGCCGATGAACGTGAAAAACGTCTAAATATTATCGGTAAAGTACGCACAATTCAACGTTATTATCGTGCCTGGAAATTACGTAAATGCTTACATGAATTACACGAGGAATATCAGAAACGGTTACGTTTACAAATTGAACGGGAACAATTTGATCAGAATCAAGATGTAGAACGGCGCAAAAAAGATTTGATTAGTAGAGTATTTCCAAGGAGTTCCAGTGATTTCTCAATGTTGTATGCAATGATTGATCGTTGGAAACGTGCCGAAATTCAACGGATCATATCAATGCATTATGGTCCGGCGAAAATTGCTGAATTCTATCTATTATTAGAACGTGAGATTGAAATTTTACAATCAATCGATCTGATCAAACAACAATTGAGAGATGATCGAAAATTGCGACAAGAATTGGAATTTTTCCAAACAATCGGTGATCCAATCTGTTGGATTAGTGATTATAAACGAATACCAATATCAATGGATACATTAGAAACACAAAAAGGTCGTGAATTCTATCAATTATACCAGAAATTGTGTAATATCAGTCCAGATAGAAATAAACGAATTGAAATATTGTTGGATTTAAAATCGATATTTAACTCGCATATATGTACGATTTCAATGGAATTGATTAAATTAATTGAACGAGCTTGTGAGTTGTTAACAAGAGGTTTTTGTGGTAAAGATTTAGATATTTTACAGAAACGAATTGAAACTTTATTGTTTCGTCATTTTGAAATTGATGAATGTAATGAGAATGTAACGAAACGTACCAATCGTTTAAAAGCAAACAATATGAAATATAATTTATATTATTGTTGTAATTGTGGTAAATTAAAAACTATAGATAATTATACAATTAATATACGAACAAATACAGTGAAAATATGCACGACTTGTCAATATTTAAATAAAATTGACGATCCATGGGTTGATATATCACCGTATCGATTTATTTTAAGACAAATCCGTCGTTGGGAACGTCTATTACATTCAACATCATCATTGGCATTTATTATGCAAGATAAAGATATTTATTTAATTATAACACAAATCTGGCATGGACATTCAATATTATCGGAATGTAATGATATTTATCAATTACGTTTATGTAGATGGGATAGAAATCAAGATTGGTCACCGTGGAATTGTATTTTATTAACAAATAATGAAGTAAAAGCTCATATGAAAATCATTAAATTAAATGATGTTTATGATGAATGTTTAATAAAAAATATTACACGTAAACATGCCTTAGCTAGACAGTATTTTCGTAATTGGTTCGATATTGAGAAATGTACCATCGTGTCTGAATCGGATTTATTCAACGAAATTGATAACAAATCATCATGTTTATCGTAGATTTTAATGTTTTTTTTTGTGTAAATTTCAGTTTGGTACAAATTTACGTGAAAGTATCGAAGCTTGGAATTTAGGTACAAATCGTTGGTTACGTTTTATTGTTTATGAACGTGTTAATCAATATTCGATGATTTCAACATATTTACTATCAGCTTTATGGCATGGTTTCTATCCTGGTTATTATATAACATTTGCTAATGGTGCCCTATTTACAGCAGCTTCCCGCTCAGTAAGTGGATACAATTTAATTTATAATATACTCCCGATAATTCGGATTGAATCTCTCGGATTACAGAGGATAAAAATCTTAATATTTATCTTAAGGTAGATTCATCTCTCTTAACTTATTCTCCTCTGTATCAAAAAGAAACGAAAGTAGCAACTACTCTTTCTTTTCTATTTTGTAGAGAGAAAGAAACACGAAAAAGTTAAGAAAGAGAATTCTCCTAGAGTATACAAATTTCGCTAAACAGGAGTCGACTGTATTTATAATGAATAATTATTTTATAGACGAGAAGAATTGTTAGAAATTATTTCTTAGTGAACAACGAAACGAAATTGTTTTATGACGTTTTAACAATGATCGTTACACGAATTTTAATGGGATATATTGTATTTACATTTGTCCTTTTGGAATTTTGGCCGTGCATACGAGTATACATGTAAGTTTTTTCGTTTTTGTTTAATTCGCGTTTTGGGTTTTTGATTAAGTAAGTTTTTTTTGTTCCTCAGGCATTTGTATTGGTGCATCCATTTGTGTGGATTGATGGCGATTTTTATTGTACCTTATGTGATACCGAAGACTGTTGCTGGATCAAAAAGCAGCATTTCAGAAGCCTTATCTCAAGCTCGACCTATTACTAATGGCATTTCACGTCACCATGACTGAATCAAAATTTTTTTTGTATAGCTTTATCATTCTTTATATACGTTTGTATAAAGAATTTTCAATAAAAAACAAGTGATGCTTTTTTTTTCTATATTTCAACAGCATTATTAAAATATATAGCACTAACACAATGTTCCTGCCGCAATAGATCTTCCCCTATTCACTTTACAGTTCTAGGACTCCGTTGCACCTAGGATCTTCTGTTCCATCTTCTACTTCTGCTGTAGCTCTGCGATACAGACAGGCCGCTACATACATGTTGCAGCACAGCCGAGACCATCTTGCCTCGCACACTATCTTTGTTTCTGTTTCAAACCATACGTTAAAACAAGAACAACTGACGTGTGCTATGCGCGATGGTCTCAGTGGTACCTCAACATGAATGTACCCTAAGGATTAAGATACATTTCCTAGCTAAGATCGTTAAACGACCCAGTGTTAAACATGGCCTGCCTGTATTTGTAATGTTTTCGGTGGCAAGATATTCATCCATGAGATGTTAGCTTCTTAGAGATTTCAGTACCTCCTCTTGACAAGTCATTTTCAATCCTTGTTAAATGTATAGATATTTCCTGAGACCACAGTGTCTCCTTAATATTCCTATAATCTGTTTGATAGTTTTCTCTCTTAATTGCAGGAATCCTGATGTAGTTTCTCTATTGGGGTCACCTAGGAACTATTACAAAAGAACCGTTCCTGGTAGACTGTCCAAGTAGACAGTGCGATTCTTCTAACTTGTTCCTTGTGGTCCTGCATCCACATCTTCCATATCGTAAGCGGGTCCTGTAAGGAATGTTTGCAGCTTTTTTTACTCTTTCCATTTCTTTTTATCCCTCGATTTGCTAGTCCTCACTGCAAAGTGATTAAACTCCACCAGTTTATTCATGGTAATCCGCACAGTCTCAAATCAGACAAAGTATGGATGAAAGGAATTACTTATTGTGATTCTGGATTGCTATTGAAACTTCAGTAAATTCACTGAAGGTTTTATTCAAACACTGTAAAACATAAGTAAAATCGGAAATTTCAATTCGTCAAAATAAATAAAATTTTTTGATAGATTAAAAAAAACAAGAATATATGTATATAAAAAAATGACGAGTGTTCAATTGAATTTCATGTGACTACTATAAATCATCTAAATCTACAGCATCAATTTGTGGTGTTATTTCAGCAACTGTTGGAGCACTTGTTTTGGTTGGTTGATTTTCATCTGAAGTTGTTGTCCTAGGTATATCAAGTCTAGACCAACTACCGGGTTCTGCTTTTTTCAATTTAATTTCAACTTTAGTTCCGTACATGGCTACTTGACTTGTTCCTACATCAATAATCTGAAATTATCATTTTTAAAATATTTAATACACAGACCGTTTTATTACTAGACAGCTTATCTTGGGGTACAATAAATAAATAATCCATCACTGATTAGAATTCACACAAAAACGAAGTCATTAGTTAGGTTTTAGGAGAGAAAAAAATCCAATCTAATCATTGCAGACTGAATTGATTTCCATTTAAAGTATCGAATAAATACTTACCCCTCTTAACTCAATATCTAATTTAAAAGTAGAATTGCCTTGTTTCGGGAATACAAGACAAGCTTTCAATCTAATTGGATTCAATTCAACTGTACTAGTTTTTACACAATAGTCTTTTGCATAAATGGCAACGACAACATGTGTAGCAGTTTGGTGGTAATCCCAACGGCAGTGCACGTTTTTCGTATCCTCACTCTATAAAAAAACGAGAATTAATTAATATTAATAATTGTTAATTATGGAAAAATGAATTACCTCTTTAATCCAAACATGTTTACCCTCTTTACATCCTACTTGACTTAGAAAAGCATTAAAATCAGTTGTTCTCTTTTGACAACACGACCAAAATTTTAAACCTTCATGAAATATTGGCACACCAGGATGATGAATACAGACACTATTATCTGTTTCTGGTCCTTGATAAGATGTATTACATCCGCCATTCTTACATATTGTACCTATAGCAATTTCATTTGGATTTTTTGATGTAATTTCTGATGTTTCATTTTGTAAAACCTGCATCTTTAAAGATGGTGCAATCTCAGGTGTCATTTCCGTCTACAATCATATTCAAATAAGCAACAATAATGATAATGATCGAAAGGGCCGGACTGGACAAACAAGGAACGGGGATATTTCCCGAGATAAACGATAGTCTCTTAAAGTAAGCCAGTCCGGACCTGATGATCGTGATATAACTTTACCAATGGTGAATCAAATGGCGGTCTTTCTTTTCGAACAATTGTTACTGGCTTTACTTCAATTACTTCATCGTCACCAAGAGTTTGTTTTGGTGGTTTCTCAGGTTCAGGTGGTTTTATATTTGAGTGTTTCGATAGGGTGCATCCCTTAATATTGAGGAATTCAGTAAAGTCTGTACATTTCTTATTGCAACAAGACCATCCCTTATAAGCATCATGAAAGAATGGTTCACCTGGATGATGACGACAAGCATCTGAAAAGTTAAAAAATTGTTAAGAACAAATAGACCAATGAACCTAAAAAATAGCCTAGATTTTTACCATCTTTATTAGAATCAGGAGTGTATTTTTGACCACATCCTCTATTATAGCACTGTAATGATTCTTCGTTCACCATTATAATTATTACGATTTATTTAAAATTTTCCTAGAAAGTTGTGGAAAAATAAAATTTTCTAGATTTTCACGTTACTTGTGCGGCTTAAAAATTTTGACAGACGGATAGGTTGTTTTTTGACAGCTTCGAGAGATTTACCAAATACGTCTAATTGTAGCTCTACTGCACATGCTCTACACAGAGCCGGAATAAGATATTTTACTCCTTACAGACAATGGGTACCACTGAGGATATTTGAACTCAAATATGAGTTTTTCTCTCAAATTGGTAATGCTTTTTCGTCTCTAATCTCTAAACACAAATGTTAACGCTAAATCCTGTTAGAAAAAGACAAATGACTGAGCATAATGTATTAAAACAAGCAGTGGCGTGCAGTCCATGGAAGCTGTGGAAGCGCCGCTTCCCTTGTATTTTGCGAACAAAACGTACTGCA
>JAZBHA010001358.1:2620-22833 GCA_037464855.1 Iselma pallidipennis | reverse complement strand
CTGTCCCTTTGCGGTCAACGGTAGTAAGTAGCTGCTTAATGAGTTCCAAATATCTTGAAACGCACTATATATATATTACCAGATCTATGGTTGCCTGTTGCCGGTTGCTTATCGTTTCAGTGTGTCTAACAGTCTTTTATACGAAAATCTGGAATGAATGACCACAAATAATTCAGTGCGTTCTTATTAAGTAATTGTTTATACTTTCGGTGTCGGATAGACCATATTTTTTAGATAACCAACCGATAATCGACTATGTGGCGATTGTGTATTATTCTGTTGTTGTGATTCCAAATTATTATTATTAATCGTACATTTAATTGTATCTAAATATGCCTGTCTATATTGTTTATTCATTGTTACATAAACAACCGGATTAACACATGCAGATATATAAATTAATAAATAACTAATAACATTTGCTGGTGCATTTTCGGCTGTTGGATCGAAAATTTTAGCAATTGTTATTGGTAAATAACAAACAATAAAACAAACAAATATAACTAATACCATTTTAGTTACTTTCATTTCACTACGTTTATAATTGATTTTTTGTTGTGACGAATTATTATTAATTGTTGTTGTTGTTGTTGTTGTTGGATTACTGTGTTGTTTAAGACGTTGATGTGATTTTTTAACAACCAAGTAAATTTTCAAATAACAAATAACAATGATAATGCATGGTAGTCCAAATCCAATCAGAAATAGTGTCGATTTTGGACTATTACCATTTTCGTCTTTATTTATCGAACATGTACCCAAATTTTCATCAATACCATATGTACCTAATATACCTAATAATGTTGGTATTTGTATACTATAACTAAACAACCATATTATACTAATATAAATAATAACTTTGGATTTTGTATAAATTTTTGGATATAAATGTGGCCATGCTATCAATATATAACGGTTAATTGATATTGTTGCTATACTTAATAACGATATACCAATACAACCGTAACGCAATAATGGTACCATAACACATAGTACATCACCATGTATCCATATACCATGAAAGAATTGACTTGCTGAAAATGGTAACACCAGGAAACAGAACATCAAATCCGAAATACATAAACTGTAAAAAAACGACAGAAAATAAATAAATTTCAAGTTTTATTTGATAAAAAAATATAGGTACCTGGCAATAAAGGCAGCTGCAACGGTACGAAGTTTCGAATTACGCAACAATGCAATAATTGTTAATAAATTACCCATAACACCGACGATCATGACGATTAATGTAAAAATACCGGCTGCTGTCATCATTGGTCGGAAATCTCTAGAAAAACCACACAGATAATAAAATTTTCATTTTTTTTTTTAATTCGAATAGTTACAAAATAATATTATTACGCAGAATTTAAATTTTGTAAAGATTACTTGATATAAAATAAAAATTTCATAAAAATCTGGAGAAGGGTAGTTTTTATTGATACATGATGTATGTATACCGATAGTCATCAATTTATATAGGATGTCCCAATGAAAAATACCCATCTCACACCGAAAAGCCCTTATAACCTATTCATATTTTAGATATTCAGGTTCATAGTAGTGCAAGGTAGATGTTTGAAGTGGGACACCTTGTATACGATTAAAACAACAACCCTATGCATCTAATGGCACACAATTAACGAACTTGCTTTGAAAAAAAATGTTATTTAGAGTGGCGGATTTATCCTTAAAGAGCCCCAAGGCGTTACAGATTTTTGGCGCCCCAGGCGTTATTGATTTTTGAGGCCCCTTTAATAATAATACGAGCTAGAAAGGAAGACACAAGCGAGCGCTTGATTTTAAATTGCTTACTTTTTTTAAGAAGGTCTGGAACAATATGCAAAATATAAATATTTATTGTCATGTGGGGGCCCACTGTCTTACGGGGCCCGAGGCGACTGCCTCCACCGCCTGTGCCTAAATCCGCCACTGGTTATTTATGAGAATCACGAAAAACTATCAGTTTCATTGTTGAAAATTAATGAATAAAATTAAGGTCACGACAACTATACATGTGTAATGTAGTGTAATACCATGACCTTCTTGATTCAAACTCACAATCAGTAAAAAAATTATTAAAATAATCAATATAACTGAAGCAAAACAATTGAAACAGAGTAGTTATCTTTGGGACATTCCGTATAATTTTTGTGATCAACGAAAAAAGTGTTAAAAAAACTATATGAATTATTCACTTTTTCACATTTTCATCATACAACAATAATGAATCATACATCTCTCTAATGTTGTTGTAATCTGGGGATTGCTTCAAATAAATTACAAAAAAAAAGAATCAATTTATCAAGAAAAAAATGCAGTAAATTAATCATCAACTTAATCACCATTTAAATATTTCACTTATTTAAAAAAACAATTTAATTTCAATAATTATTGATTGATTGATTGTTAGTTATTAATCAGGAAGTTGAAATTTCTGTTTTATCGAATATACAGGAAGTACCAAAACGGATATATGCCCCTTTTTCAGTTTCACCAATCACAATTACAACAATAGAACCCAACTAAACAAATCAATTAAGGCTAAATTAAAATCGGCCAATAAACAAATTATTTAAAGTCAAAATGTAACAATAATACAGATCTGTCGAAGACCACCACAACAATAAAAGTAGATATAAGTTGAGAAATTAATGTAATTTTTTTCAAAAGAAAAACGAAAAAACAAAATAATAATAATGCACAGATGCATAACATATGTACCCTTGTAGTGGGATCACAATTTGAGAAATAAAAACAAAAATAAGGAAGTTCAGAAAATTTTAAGCTCGAGAGGGCGACAAAAAAATTAATAGAAACACTTACCGTACTAAATCCGAAAATCGTGATCCTGTCGTCCTGTTTTCATCCATAGTGTTACTGTCTTTTTTTTGAAATTTTTTTAAGGGGAAAAAAGTGGCAAATTTTAAATGCTATCAAGAATACAGTCACAATTAAACTGATAAAAATGGGAACACAGTCCCCCTACACTAACACATCTACAGATATACACATGCACATATATACATATAACAAACACCAAATACAGGATGGTTAAAAATTAATTTTAATTGAAACTAATAAAAAGACTGCTACTATTAAACTGCACACACACGCACACACATATGTAGCTTCAACAACAATATGAGAGACTTGAAAGAGATTATGATGGAATGACCAAAACCCGCATTTACCAGACTTGTTAGTCATTTATTAATCATTGGAAAATATTACCATTATTATTATTATTACTAATAGAAAATATTTCTAAAAGATTTGAATAATCGTGTGATAAAAGGACAATTTTTTGCGGTTCAAAGGAAAAAAGAGAAATTAGGAAATTCATAGAATGACAATAATATTGATAATCAGCCTTGAATGGAATTAATTAAATATCATCTTTAACATATGTAGATGAATGTTGAATCTATGACTAAGACGAAACCGTCGAAAATAATTATAATAAAAAGAGAAAACCGTAATGAACAATATTTGAAAAAATGGAAATTTCTTCCATTCATGATTTTTTCCGTCTCCTTTATTCACAATAATGATTTTGTTAATATTGAATCTATGATAAGAGGAGATTTTTTTCAACAGAAATTTGCCATTTCTAGTGATAAGAATAGCAAGAAAACCAACAACATCCGCCCTTATATGTATAATTTCCGTTCTAATATCTCTATCTCTATCTATAAGGTGTCCAATAATAATAAATTTTCCAAATAATATATATTTTGATAAAAATATTGTAAAATTTTTGTTTAACAAAAAATTATTATTCATAGAGAGAGTACGCACGTACAGATTTCATTTCCGGATTAAGGTCGCAAAATTTCCTGTCTATTTGATTGACGTCAGTTGTTATCATTATTATTATTAGGTACAATTATTATTGCAAAAAAGTAGGGAAAATTTAAAAGAATTGGCAAAAAAAAACACCAACATGAATATTAACCTTTTTTTTATTATTATTGAGTAGAGGAGAATAACAAAAGGAAAAAACATTAATTAACGCCTCTAAGAAGCTGTTGATGATTATTATGACGTTGACTTAACATTGTTGTGTTAGTCATGTAAAAACAGTAAAAATATGGATGTGTCAGTCACATGTACCTATATACCATTTAGTATAATAGTAAATATTATTTATTGAATTTGTTATGTTTTCGAAAGGGAAATGTGAAGAGGAAAAAACAGTAGAACGTTGATAATTCGATTTACGATTTGTACTGGAGGCAGTTGTCGGATTACCGAAGATGTCGAACTATAGAAAAACTAGATAAAAAAGGAATCCACTAGAATTATATCAACCCTTTGGCGCCCCTGTGCAGAGAACGTATTTGCTCCCTTGTTGTGTTCCCTGAAAATCAAAATGTTTAAAAAGATTACAAAACTTACAATTAGCGGGCATTTGAATCATATATCTATCCTTGTTCCTATCGCAAGTTTATATCCCTGTGCTTTACTATGTGAACTCATCTACTATTGACCGAGTTTGTCAGCTGTAAATGGGTGGGGAGAAGATGAAGATGAGGATTTTCGTTTGGATTGATTTTAACTGCCAAGCAACTCCTTAGAGATAAAGATAAAGATGAAGGGTTGCGTTTGAAGCCAGCTGATGCTTTTTAACTAGAGCGCTAACGCCAAACCACTGATTATTGGACCCGAACGAGAATCCTAGCAACAGATCGATCAAACATAATTTTTCTCCCTTGTATGTTTAATGCAAAAATGTCAAAAACTGATATCGAAATAGAAAATCTATCTCAAGATGTTGAAAGTCAAGAAGAAGAGCTACTAGAAGAAGAAGAATATCAGGATGAAGGTAAAATAAAAGCTTAGTTTTATTGAGAATTTGTAAATATAAGTTTAAAAAATTCAAGAAACTCTTGACGGAGAAGAAGAAGAAGAAGAAGAAGAAGAAGAAGAAGAAGAAGAATCAGAAGAATCGAGTATTTATGACTCGAGTACATTTATTTCAGGACCACTGTTAAGTCAAAATTGTAGCATACCTGAAAATATTCTAGAATTTCAGTATCCTTTCTTTTCTTTCATTTATATTTGGGTTTTTAATCCGACCGATATAGAACAATTATTTCCTTAATAATTTTTACAGTTTTTCATTTGGTTATAATTGTAGAGAATTTTTCAATTTAATCAATCCAGATCCGGATAATTTAATTTTTCCATCTGGAAATTTTATCAATTTCTTAAATATCGAAACTAAAGAATTAGAGTTTCGTCGGACTGCATTAGGTGGTAGTATTGGATCGATAAAATTCAATCCAAATCCGGAATTTCCGTACGTAACAATTGCAGAAAATGCGTACAAAGATCAAAAACCACTGATTATATTTTATGAATGGCCAGATTTTGATATAGTTTGTGTACTAAAAGGTGGTGCTTCAAAGTCTTATAGCCATCTAGATTATAGGTAATTAAAGTCTAATTTACATCATGCTCGGTAACCGCTCTTAGGTAGATTTGAAAGAACACCGGGCGAGTCAAGTCAAGTCAAACTTGGTCTATAGGACGCGTGCGCACAATGTGTCTAACTGTGCAGCTCTTCACTCATTGGCTAAACCATTGTCTTACAAAAAGATCCCAGCGTATACCGCTACCGCTCTCAGCCGCTCAGTGCCATTGAACACGCCCATAGAGACACATCATGGTAAACTGAATGGAGCAAAATTACCATAAAAATTCTAAAGACCCAGCTGAGAGCGACTGCCGAACATGTTGATGTTAGAACGTTCTCCAAACAAGAGATTTTGATAAAAAATTGTCTTCTAGTCTTGATGGCATGCTATTAGCTTCACAAAGTGGCCAACCTGATTATTTAATAACAATCTGGAATTGGCATGAAAAACAGATTCTATTACGTACAAAATCCCATGGTAATGATATTTATAGAGTGAAATTTTCCCCATATATTCCAGGACAATTAACTACTTGTGGTTAGCATTTTAAATATTAATATCTGGGTTTTTTTTTGATTGGCTTGTTGATAATTTGTAGGAATGGGTCATATAAAATTCTGGAAAATGGAACAAACTTTTACTGGTATGAAATTAAATGGTTTAATTGGTAAATTTGGTAAAACTGAATTTACTGATATTATTGGTGTATTACCAATGCCTGATAGTAAAGTTCTATCTGGTTGTAATTGGGGTAATATTTTATTATGGGAGAATGATTTAATTCAATTAGAAATTTATCAAAATCTGAATGAAAATTGTCATAAATTACCAATTATACAATTATTTTATAATGATAAAGATGGTGAATTATATACAGTATCAATGGATGGACATATAAAAGTTTGGTGGTATGAAACAATCGAACAAACCGATCCAAATCAAAATAATCAAATTATGGAATTGGAACCAAATTATGACTTTTTTATGCCAAATGTTATGTTTATGTGTCTTAGAAAACGATATACTGATCCTGAAGATACTACTTACTTTGCACAAGTTTGATTCAAATTCAATTAACTTAAATTAAATTACAATTAATTGATATTACAATTATTAGGATGGAAATGGTGGGATATGGTTAATAGATTTGAATCGAGAAAATACAATTCAAAAACCACCCCAACAATTGTATAAATGTCATGGTGGTAAAATAATGGACATTGAACCATGTCCATGGGGTCCTTATCTTATCAGTTTAGCGGAAGATGGACAATTGATTCTATATCAATATATAAGAAAATTGATAATATTTTATCATCAATTTCCGGCAAAAGGCACTTGTATAATTTGGTTTAAATCAAAAGTGATTTACAAAAAATTCTGGAAATTCATTTAAATTAATTAATTAATTGATTTGTAGTTATCGACTACTGGTGATGAGTTGATTTTAGGTTTTGATGATGGTGCTCTACGTATTTGTATTTTAACCATTTCAGAAAATTACGGAGAAATTAATTTGAAAATAATTCAAGTAATTTAATTATAATTAGCTTAGTTCGTATAATAGCGACAAGCGGAAAAATAACCGCAACTCGCTATGATGTGAAGTGAGCTTTAATAATATACAGGGTGTACCATCGGAAAGTGCCTCACTAGTTTCTTTTTCTTTGTATGTAGGTAATAAGGCCCCACGATAAAAGTATTACAAAGATGATAATTAACAGAACGGAGTCAATTCTGATTAGTGCAGGTGAAGATTCAACAATTTTCATTTTCCAAATACAATACGATAATTATCCAATTTTAATACCAATCGGTTTCGTACCATTACCAAATTCTGTAACTTATCTAATGTGGCATAATCATAAAGTAATTTTTTCAATAGTTTTTCCACAAATGGTTTCTTTCTAAAGTTTAAAAATAAAATTTTAGATTAATACGATAATACTGGGTGGATTATGTGGTGAAATTATAGAAATTGAAATACCTGAAGAAATTATTGATAACAACAGTTATAATGAGAATAGTAATGATACAGATAGAGTTTCTTATCAATTAACTAATCTACGACAAAGATTCAATAAATTTCTGTCGTGTAAATCACAGATACGCCGTAATGAACAAATTTCAGTCATAGAAAATAGAAAAAAAGAAAAATTGAAACGTAAACTGGAAGAATTGGAACAATTAAAAATGGAAAATCTAGGAATCGCAATTGATGAGGACGTTTTCTTAGGTATCAGTGCCTCTTTGATCGCCAAAATCCCATTTATTATTATTATTATTATTATTATTTTCTTGGTAACAGAAGATTCTGAAGGGGAAGAAGAATTGGAGCCTCTCTATATTCCTGAGACACCTGGCAAAATTTTATGGATGCAAATGACTGATAGTGGTACAGTTTTATTATCACTAAATGGTTATGATGCTGGTTATCTTTATGAATATAAAATTGACCAGAAAATATCAGAACCATATCGATACCATACGATCCAAGATGCTGAAGATACTGAAATTTATGCATTCGTTTACAAGTATTTTTGAATTTTCAAAACAAAACATACCGAACAATTCAATTCAAACGCAACTCTTCATCTTCATCTTTATCTCTAAAGAGTTGCTTGGCAGTTAAAATTAATCTTCATCTTCTACCCACCCATTTACAGCTGCCAATTTCGGCCAATAGTAAATAAGTTCACACAGTAAAGGACAGAGATATAAATGTGCAATAGGAACAAGGATGGGTATATGATTTAAATGTCCCGGTAAGCTTGCTGGGCGGAGCAAGCAAATATCCATAAGGAATAAGAAGAAGATAAAGATGAAGATGAAGAGTTGCGTTTGAATTGCTCGGATAGATTTTTAACTGTTTTTTCAATAAAAAAATATTTCAGCTATAATGAAAAATATTTGGCTTTTGCAATGCAAAACGGTGAAATACGTATAAATAAAATCAAAAATCGTAATTGGACTGATTTATCGGATTATTGGCAATTATCATTGCATGATAATATCAATAATTTTGTACCAAAAATATGCTTTAGTTATGATGAAAGATATTTCTTTACATGTGGCTATGATGGTAATATATTTTCATTCGAATTTAATCCAGAAGATGATGATTATATTCCTGAAGAATTTATACAAAAAACTCCTGATAAACGTAATTTCTATCCAGAAATACTAATAGAAGACCAACCATTCTATGATATTTTAACAATTGAGCAAAATTGTAGAAAAAATCTACAAGATCGTATAAATAAATTACGAAATGATAAGCAGAAACAATTACATGAACAATTAAAGATCTTATCACAACAATATTTTAATTTACAAGACCGTAATTGTAAATTACCAACGAGTCAAATTATATCAATGAATGAATTACACATTGATCAACGTATAATTGATTATATTGATAAGAAATTTGATAAAGAATTACAATTAATTAATGATAGAATGGCATTTGATTTAGAGAAATCTCGAATACGTGTAGAAAAATTACAAAATTATGTAATCAATTGTTTAGATTTTTATCCAATTATGGTAAAAGCTTTCAATAAAAATCTGTATGTTCAATGTTTACCAATAAGGAAGAATCCAATGGAATATTATGACTTTTTGAATAGTATTGATGAGATGATTTTAGAAAATGAACAGAAAGGCAGGTCATTATTTATTTATTTTATGTAATCATCATTATCGCAACGAATCGATGGGATTCTGTAACAAGTCATCATCAACGAAGACTCGGTTGGCGGGTTGAGGTCTTCTCCCCACCTATTTACAGTTTTAAACACTCGACCAATAGTAGAGCAGCAAAGCTTAGAGCTTACTTATTCTCTGATTGCTTTGGGGCGGAGCAAAACAAGTCTCTACCGACGTTCAACACCGATGATGATGACAGTGACTTTGTTACAGAATCCCAAGATCTGTCTAGTGGCAGAAAAGGCAGTTAAAAATAAATAAGCCTTTTCTGTTGTCACTCTAATTAGTTTAGTGCCACTTCAGTAATAGAATTTTTGTAATTATCCATGCACACTTATTGTTAGATGTAGTGGAAATTGAGGAAATGTAAGTAGTAACGATTTTGAGTGAATACTTTCGACAGGGCCGGGCCCATAAGTGAGGCGGCGGCCTTTGGTGCCGCATTGAAATAGTCGCCATGAGGCATGGCTAAGACATAGATATATGGGCTAAGATACAAAGTTTTAAGAGGCGCCGTATTTGAAACTTGCCTCAGGCGCCACAATTGACCGGCCCGGCCCTGACTTTCGATAGTGCTTAGATTTGTAGTTGTGAATTCTTTTTTATTAGGCCTCCGGATCATCCGCCACCGACATCATCATTAAAATCCTCACCACCTCCAAAACAACAACCCGAAGATGAGCTCGAATATTTCCTATTAAGTCTATCACCATCAACTATCGAGAACAGTTTAGGTGATCAATTTAGTCGTGCTTTGAACACATATCGTTGCCGTCAAAGGAAATGGCAACAAAGACAAGATCAGGTAATGCAAAAAATCGATTTTTATTATTGATTATTTTATCTACAAATGCGAATAGTTAGAAAAAATATTACATAAACATATCATCATAACCGGGTGGCATAAATTCATCATTATCAGGTCGATTCGGACGTCGTGATCGATGTCGATCGACATCCGGTGGACGGAATGGATCGAAACGTGCACCAGGTGGTATAGCACCTGGTGGTAGACCAGAATTAGGTCCAGATGGATATTGTGGACCTGTTGGTGGTTGGAAAATCATACCACCACCACCACTAATTCCACCAGGTGGTTGGATACCTAAAGGATCACGACGACCGAATGGATATAAATCACATTCACCAACATTCAGCGGACGTGGTGGTTGTCTTATTGTTGATGGTACACGTAATGGATCATCTGGATCTAGTTGTGGTGGATAATGTTCGCGTTGTTGTTGTTGTTGTTGTTGTTGTTCGGTTTGACTGGAATTATCGCGACTTTTCGATGACACCACGATTTTATCAATTAATTCTTGTTTGATTGTTGTTAACATATCAGAATGTGTTGGTAACATCTGTTCAAGGCTACCAGTACGTCCAGCAACCAGATTTGTATTGAATTTTACAACTGATGATGTTCGTTCATCGATTCTTAATAGATTTATCATTAAACCATCATCTAATCTTGTACATTTTAAATTATATAATCGGCCTTGATATAAATATCGTAATGCATAGGAATCAGTCCATCCTTTTGGTAAAGTTTCAGTCTGTTGTTCAGTACCATCGAAATTTTTCGATTCACCCAAACCAATACATTTGAACCCATTGGAAATTAATACCAAATGTGTAAAAGCCAATAGAATATCTTCGTTGGTCTTTATATCAGATTCGATGCTTTTTATCAATAAATCCCAACCAAACAGACCAGAGGCCATGTCAGGGCCTTATTTTTCGAGAAATTGAGTCACAAAAATTTTGGAAAAACAACAATGACAAGACAGAAAAAAGTTAGGTTATGTAAATAGTAGGTCTAATAACAGGACACGATCACTAGCTTTAATTAAAATATAGTTAGTCAGGCAACCAATTATACGCGTAAATGGCGCCTAATTTAAACTGTTTTACAGTGGAACAACTTCTTGGCGAAGAAACCGGCAAAACAAACCAATTATCAGAGTGATAAATCAATATTAGAAAATGCAAAACAAACAGTTGGTTACTTTAAATTAAAAACATCCAAAAACTATCAGATTGCAAGAGAACAACGTGAAAGTACATTAAAAAAATTGAAACAATTACTATTAGTAAACGATAAAGTATTACTATTTTTATAACAAATAATTTGAATTATTCTAAATGATTTTACTTTATAGTTATATGAAATTCGGCATAATTTTAATCAAAAAGTTTATAAATTACGTGAAATTAAAGCGGAACTTTGTCAAGAATTAGACGAATTAGCTAGAAAAATTGGTGAGATTCATCAAGAATTAGATGAGAAAGATCGAATTGAAGTTCCAATAATTGAAAAACAAGAGGATTTTGAATATCCTGAACGAAATTTCGAAATTAATATAAAATTAAATTTAGTGGAAGATGAGGAAATTGTTGAAGAAACTTCTGAAATATTACCTAAACCAGTAAATTATGATGATTTAGAAAAACAGATATTGGAAAATTGTGGCAATATTGTTAAAGATTCCGATTCTAGAGATATTTTAGATTTAGATTTTGATAAATTATTAGAATTATCATCGAATAAACGATGCAGTACTAATTGGGAAATAGAAACTTATCAAAAACGTTATCAACGTAAATTATTTGAACAAAAACGATTCGTTCATAGGATAAATAAAAAAATTACTAATTTCAATAAGAAACTGATTGAATTGAATCATGAATCGTATTCTATTGAAATAGAATCGGCATATTTAGATCATTTTCTATTAATATTAAATCAAGAATTACTAATATTGAAAGATTACGAACAAATGGAAGAGGATTTACAAAATATTGTTGATAAGAAACTTCATGAATTATATGAAATTAGAACTTTCATCAATGATTTTAATAATAAAATTGAAAAACATCAACAAGAAATTGATCATTTAACCGAAAAAAACAAAAGTATTCAGGAACAATTCCTGCATGCCGTTCAAGAGAGTAAATTTTTAGATTTTTTAAAAAGAGTATACAAGAAGAAATTTAAACTGCCCAAAACTCGTACTGATAACACTGATACTGGTAAGACTCTAGTAGCGAGTTCGTGCGTTATAGCGGGACTGTTACGTCTTTTATAAAAGCATCGTTTATTAGGACGTTTTCAGACACACCGGCAAAACCGTCACCGTCGACGACATCGGAAACTTTCACACGTACGCCAGTGACCTAAAATGTAGCCGGCGCAGCCCTCAACAAACCGAAAGCAATGTTTCCTTATGACCCTTTTCACACACACCGGCATGGCCGTCGCCAGCGACGGGGATGGCATTAAACCGGTGTGTCTGAAAACGTCCAAATGGGAACCTACAAACGGAATTTTCTGGTTCTCGGAAGAACCAGTGCTTTTAATAAAGATGCGACGGTCTCTCGTCGACTCATTCCCGCTGTAATGCCCTGAGTCTCTTCTCTTCAATTTCCTACCTTTTTGAGGTCAATTATTGTGTTTTCCTTTTAGAATCAACCTCTTCAGAATCGTCAACAGAGTCTTCATCATCTGAAGATGTGGCCAGTATTGATTCCAGAGATTTTGATTTAATCAGATTAGATTTAAATACTTGTCCGAAAGGATGTGAACCGGCAATTTATGATTTTACAATACATTTACGTTCACAACGTTATGAAATTGAAAGACAAATTAAAGATGAATTAAAAACAATTGAATTAATCAAGAAAGATATTCAAGATTTTAGTCAAAAAATCAAAATTTTAGAAAAGTCTCTAAAGATAAGTCAAGATGAATTGGGAAAATATCAAGTAATATATTGTTCAGTCGAATTCTACGACAGATTACTAGCGATTAACCACATCACTAAAAAATTAGCGATGTGAATGAAGATTTGTCGTAGAATCTGACTGTTTCCATTTATTTATCTGTTATCGTTATTAGGAAGCGTCCTGTCTTTTCTGGTTGTAGGGAGAAAAGCAGGATAAACTAAATGAAATTAGGACAATTGTTGTTTTGCGATTGAACCAAATCCAAAATTTAGACGAAAATAAACAACCAACAAATATTATGGAAACGTTGGTATTTTCTAGAAAGGAATTAACAAAATTATATAAAAGAGTTGATGAATTGGACCAGGAAACTGATTCTCTTAAAAACGCACAATTGTAAGTCTTTATGAAACTAGAGTAAATTTTGTTCTGAATGATTATCCGCCAATTTTGGCAATCATTTCGTTAAGTCTCAACTGGCTCAAGGCTTCTTTTTGACCAAGCGAATCTGAATCAATCATGTAATCAAGTCTTCCACAGTAGCTGAACCAATCAGTTATTACTTTTTATTACTAGCATTATATTTGCTATTGATTCATGAATCAAACTGATGAAATTATCGCCTGCTTGAATCATGAGGCATGAATAAGTGGGCGATTCCATTGGTTTTGATACGAATCTTCGCCAGTCAGATTCGAGTTGATTCAAATTTCAATTCTGATTCGCTTGGTCTGAAAGGAGTCTTCGGCCGTACTTATACTGGGTGTCCAAATTAAAATGACCGGATCTACAGTATTTGAAGACTGAAAGCAGTTATGTGGATACGGGTCACTTTAGTTGGGACATCCGGTATATATTATTAGGCCAAAAAAAAACAGTAATAATTATTACCAAAATAATTTAAGGGCAAATATTCGTCATTTAACTCAAATCTCCACTGATATGCGATTTATGGAGAGCCGTTTAAAGCAATTAAAATACGAAATGTCTGAATTAGTAACAACGAAATTTGGTTCTACTGTACATACAGACAGAATTCAAAAGAATCTCTTAACGAAAAAATTTGAAAAAGACGATTTAACCGATTTAGAAGAGATAATGTTGAAGAAATATGTATATGATTTACGTTTATCTGCGACAGATATCAAGAAAATCTATACAAACGAATTGAATTTGTGGCGAGTAATATTTTCACCCCCTTGTTTTTTTCTTTAAAGAAAACTCTCTTTGATTGAATTTTCTTTAAGGATAATATTGAAAAATCACAAAAAGAATTGACCGAAATCTTGAAAGAAAATACATCACGTCAAGAATTATTAAAAGTGTTGGTAAAAGAACGATTCGAAATAAAAAAATTCGTAGAAATACAAAACAGAAAACAAGAAAATTTGATAAATATTGAAAATACACTAGAGAATGATCAAGAAGAACTGAAGAAATTTGAGAAAATTTTTGAAGAACAAAATAATGAAATAGAAGATTTAAAAAATGAAATAAAACGATTGAAAACTAAAGGTCTACCACCACCGAAATTGCCAGAAAAACAATTACCAATAATTAAAACAGAAATACTAGAAGAATCAATTTTATATCAAGAATCAATTAGTGAAGCAGAAGAACAACAACTAGTAGAAGAAGAAGAGGACGCAAATTTCATTAATTACAAATTTCAAAAACGGTAATTTATATATTTAAACGGGTGCACTCTCGAGAGGACGTATGTCTTTCCTTACAGATTGATTTATACCATACAGCATACTCTAAAGAGATAAAAAGCCTGACTCAGACGTACGAAAATACTAGTATTTGTTAGCCAAGAGACGTTCTCTTTTATATGCCCGTAGCTGTACACTTGAGTGCATATAAAAGAGAGCGTCTCTTGCATAAGAAATACGAGTATTTTCGTTTTATGTGAGTCAGGATTTCCCTCTCTTTAGAGTAGGAAGATAGAATATCTTTCCTACCAGATTCGCCAGATTCTGACCTATGAAGCTTAAGTTGTCTTGTGAAGACCGCCCTCGGCAGCCCGATTTACACAGGCCCACAAAAAGTGTTCTCTTTTATATGCACTCAAGTGTACATAGGCAAAACGAGGCCGGGGTGGGAGTGAGAACAGATATAGAGATTTTGTATAAGAGTAATAGAGACAAAAATTTGGTGTGTTTGGGTAGAAATGAAGGAGGGGCTTCTTCATTGTCCAGAGCAGGTAAACTTCTACCCAAACACACCCAATTTGTGTCTCTGTTACTTTTATACAAAATCTCTATATTTGTCTCTTTTCGCCTATGCACCTAGAGGATTCCGATGTACAGTATACCATAAGAGCAGAGACATACGTCCTATATTACTAAAATTCACAGCACTCTATGATTTCATGAACTGTTGAACATTTTCTGCCGTAGCTTATCAGAGAATGCTGAAAACACTGTGAAAACTCTATTAGAAGACATGTGGGAGAATCTAAATATAACATTAACGAAGAAATCACAAGAGAATTTTATCAAAACAATTATGGAAAATATTCTAAATCGTTTCAGTGTTGGTGAAATTGTCGATGATTTAATTGATAACTTACCTGTGGAAATTCCTGATGAGAAATATCCAATTGTTGAAGTAACTGCAGAAAAACTATTAACACTACCAGAACTGGAAGTACATCTAGTCTTCAATATAATTCACAATTTTCTTAAAAAATTTTTGTTCCTAGATGATCGACGATGACGATCTACAAAGCTGTGGACTTGAAATAATTGAAGATCTATTGGATGAAGTCACTTCAATAAAAGAAGGACCAGTTGAAATTATATCAACATTTATCAATAAATTAATTTCCCAATTACCGATTGATGTGATAACGAAAAAAACCAGTTTAGAACTTATAATTGAACGTTTTATTGAATTATTTTTCAATATAAAAATTGACGAAAAAGAATTACAAGAGAAAATAGATAATGACATTGGTCGTGAAATAATCAAAGAAATCTTACAGAAAGTCTATAATGAAAATATCTAAATTATAATATGTATTAGATGAATCGAATAAAAATTTATAAATTAATTTTTGATTATTTTTCAAGTAATGCTAAATATTGTTTTAGGAACATTTCTTCTTGTTGTAGACTTAAATCTAAATGATCATCATCAATCATTGTTATATCTTCTGCTAAACGTTTAAAAGCCTCCTGTTTCTGTTCATTTAATAATGAATCATCTTGTTCAGTCTTTTTTTTATTGGTATTTGTTGTATTTGTATTTCGTTTTGTTGTTAAAATAGAAAAATCACCATTACTAACACATCCATTATTTGCCAATAATTCTTCAGCAGCTTTAGTTATATCACCACCATATTTATGTAAAGCCACTTTAGCCATTGCTGAATCAAAACCGGCAGCTACCAACTATTAAAACCCAAAAGTATATAAAATTATCTAAAAAAAGTACTAGTTTTATTTGATATAGAAATACCTCTGGAACTAAGTCATCAAGTAATGATATATATTCAAAACTACGACTATGACTTGGTCCTGGTTGTGGATTTTCTTGTATATATTGTATACTATCAGATATTATATTATTTGTCTGTTGGAGGGCAATACGAGCAATTTCTTTATTGTAACCCATATTTACTAGATAATTAACAAAATTTGGATCAACATATTGTTTACCATCAACACATTTGCCCAGCTTTTTTTGCTTACTGTTGAAAATTGGAAAGAAAAAACATCAATCAGCACCACATTTCAATGAAACTACAATAGAAACTCGATTGTTTGGACTTTCTATTATACGAATCAAACAGTAGAAGGTATTGTTGGGTCATTTTACCGTGGCGAGAGCTTTGGATGCGCAGTAGAACAGACAGGCCATCCTAACGTTCCTTCTTATTGCTAAAAGCAGGCATATGCCAATTCTGTGTCAATGCAAGCCCATCTGCGTCAACTCTCGCCTAGATAAAATGATAAAACAATACATATTTATTTTATTAGGTCTGTTCCAATTAGAACTACGGTTTTAACAGTTGGAACACACCTATTATATGTATTTCTCACATTCAATTATCCGCACTATTCATATCTCCATTTATTCCGAATAATCGAGGTCTTACTGTACTTTAAATATGGACAATTTTGGCAAATAGTCATTGTATTACATCTATTGTTGATAAAATAAACTTAAATCTGGGTTCTGACGCTTCATATTTCGTGATTCACTTTGCATGAATTGAGGTGAACCAAAAATGAAAATGATCAATTCGTTCACTCCTATCCTGATCAGCTAAAATGAACAGAAGTAGTGCTCCGTTGCACTTTCGCTTTTGAATTACAGTAAGTTTAGATAGCGTGGAATAAGGAGACATACACAATCCATGACGTCCTAAGTAGTAAGTGGTAAGAATTAATTCCAAAATGCTGACTTACTTTAAGAAAATCTCCTCAGCTAACGCTTTCTTCCGACTTTCTGCACGTTTATCGCGATTTTCTTTTATATAATTGGCAGCACGATCAACGTCACCTTGATTTGCACGTAAACCCATTCTAGCTTCTGCAGTTGTATAACCTGAAGAATTCCAATAGGATTTTTTCAAAAATATTGTTATAGGAAAAGTGAACAAACAAACCTAATTCTACAAGTAACATGATACTATCTTCATCGACTTTCAATACTGATAGTTCTTCTTCAGCTGTTTTCAATAATTTCAAAGCATCTTCTCGTCGATTTTTATGATAAAGAGCAATCGCTTGTAATAGATGTAGTCTCATAAAGAATGCAGCTTCATTTGCTAAAATACACAAATTAGTTTTTTTCCAAAATAATAAAATATTATAGGAATTCTAATATTACCAGCTACTCCTTTAACAGCAATAACACGTTCAAAATTTTCTCCATATGTTTTCTTTAAACGTTCCTCACAACGTTTCAATCGTTCATAAGCTTCCGGTAAATTACTAACACTTTGTAAATTTAAATAACACCATGCAATATCTAAATCAAGTAATGCATAATTATCAACAGTTTCTAATAATTTTGAATTGCAATGATTGAATTCATTATCAGCTTCTAAATAATAGAATAATGCTTTTGAATAATGTTCACGTTTCAATGCTGTACGTCCTTTCTCTTGTAATGTTATTGCAACAATTAATGCTTTCTTCTCATCTTCCGGTACTTTGATAATATTACCGAATTGATCTTCTAACTAGAAAAAATTACAAGATTTTTATAGGATTTATAAACGATAATGTACAGTGCGATCTATAAAATTGATGGTCAATTGGTGTCAATTGAGTGTTGACTTTGAATGAAGTAAGAAACGTATGTCTACACTTAATTGGTATTTAACCCAAAACTAAAGCTTTCTTTAAGAATCGAGACAGAAGTGCCGTAAACAGGGCCGTGCCGTGCTATGATGCAGAGAGGCGGCCGCATCAGGCGGCACCGTAAGGGGGCGGCATAAGCAGCGAAAATATTATTTGTACATTTTGTGCAGTGCCTTTTTTTTAACCACAATCGGAGGTTATTTTAAAGAAAAAACTTTTAAGGAGCGGCATTTCGAAGACTTGCATCATACTGACAAAATCTACCGCACGGCACTGGCCGTAAACCATGTATAGATGGCGTTATTGCAATAACCAGCTGAACTATGACGTACGCAAGGACATACGTTTGAGCATAAATTTTATAGATCCCACTGTATATTTGGACATACTTGGACATATTGATTATCTAGTGCTAATAAACGTGAATCAGTCTTTGTTGCTTCTAAGTCTTTAATTTGACTTTCAGCATGTTGTACTTCATCTGGTGTTTCATTTAGCGTTAATACTAACACTTGTTGGCCATTCTTAACATGTTGACTATTTAAAGTCTGATTATCGACAAGAACTTTCCCTGAGTTGATTAATTTCAATCTAAAATTATAAATTTATTTAATTAAATTAATTAATGAATTAGGGAAATTCAGAGAAAAGAAGAGACCTGTTTGACGGAATTTTGATTTCTTTCGTTATCAGTTCTTTTAATTCACTAACACGCATTGATAATAATAATTCTTTTGTTATAATTCTTGGTGGACTGTTTTGATGCAGGATTTTTATTTTTATTGTTGCTAAACCAGATTCTCTAAAACGATGGCTTTGTTTTAAATTTTCTAATGAATTTTTCTGTAATTCAATTATTGTTTCATAACAATTCTCGTATGGGATTTTTAAATTTTTACTGAAATCTTCAGCAAGAGTCTGAAAAATTTTACATTATTATCTCAATTTCATTATAAATTGATAATGATTTACCTTTAAATCATCTGATGATGGACCAGTCTCTTGATTATAATACGGTTCTAACCATAATTTTATGGAATCTTTACGTAATTTATCACGGATTTGTATTAAAAAATCTTCTTTTTTTAAAAAATCACACGATTCCATTCTACCTGCCCCTTTTTTTTATCCGTCCCGGAACTTTTCTTTTGTGTGTTTATTAATAAAAATGAAAATTTTTGAAAATCATCAAAGGACCAAAATAAACACAATAAATATTCGAGAAGTTAGTCACAAGAGGCTAAAAAGCGAACGTAATCACTCACCAATGACAAAGCAACGGGTAAAAATCGAGCGTGGTACCAGCTAGAGCGCATGTGCCAAGAGAGTTTGATTTTAAATACAGTAGAGCCACGGTTATCCGGTATCAAAGGGCTGGTGCGCAAAAGGAGCCAGCGGCCCCTACTGCTCGATTTAAGCATTAACGTTAAGTAATTACAATGTTCAGACCATGTAAAAATTACAGCGGTTTAAAAAATTGTCTCATTTTTTAAGCCATTTGACACAAATGATAAGAATTAACACCGTCCAATTTAAAAATTGTAATTTTCCTTAGCAACTTTAACAAGTTTGAATGTAAAATGCGCTATATTTAGCAGTATTTCCATAAGAAAGATGCTAACAATTGCCAATTTGAAAAAGATAACAAATCTACCGGTAAATGTATAGAATAAAGATGGAAATATAAACCACTGTCCTATCACTAGTGTTCCAATTGCATACATTTCGTCATGTGACTCTGAACATAAATGGCGATGACTATAGTTTTCGGGTTCAATAAAAGAGACGAACGATAGTTTCCTCTTTATTTTTAAAGAGAGAGAGGACGAAGTTAATAGAGAAAACTTTCTCCGTGTATACGTACCCTAACACTAGTACAACGGTACAAAACACATACAGATAAGTTTTTGGTTTTTGATAACAACGATACATTCTAAAGCTGCGTTCGGCCGGTCAACTCTAAACGATCTTTTCGCTCCCGTGCACTCCAATGTGTTCGAGGACTGTTTTAGGGGCGAAGAGAGTTAACTCTGTTGTG
>JAZBHA010001357.1:0-22855 GCA_037464855.1 Iselma pallidipennis | reverse complement strand
TGTTCTCAGAGGGTAGTAGCGACGACAATTATTTAACCTCCCTTCATAACTTTAAATTGAATAATTAGTTCTAGATGTGAATGTAGCAGCAATGATTGCTCAGAGAGAATAATCATTACAAACTTGGTGAAAGCATATTAAAATCAAAACAACATTAGATTATCTTTATTATAACTACATAGAGATAATAATAAACAAGCTAACAACAAGCAACATGAATTTTAGTAACAATAAACTAGTAACACCATTATTACCACTGTAGATAGTTATTTCTAACAATAACTAGTACGTTTTACAGCTCATCTCTTGAAAGGATAAAGTCTTGAAATTTTTTTAGTGAGCTTCCCTTTCTGTCCCTTAAGTAGTTATAAGAAATGAATTAGAAAATTGACAGACAGCAATCTCTGATTGAAGAAAATTGTTTCAATTATATTCCAATTGAAAATGTTCAAAAGACGGCAAATGGCTCTCTCGATATCAAAAAGAGGAAGTAACAGAAACTGAGGGAGGAAGGAGAAGACGTTGTGCGAAATGACGCCGAGAGAGACACAGAGAGATATAGAGCGAGAAACGACTTTGTCCGTTCAAGTTTCAATTACTGCGTGCATTTATCAGGAACAACAAAGCGTCTAAAATTGTGTGGATAAAAGTCTCTTGAACCAATTAATATCAGTGGCATAGTAGAGCAGATGATAGTCAGAAAGGGGAATAATATACAGAAATGAAGAAGGGCAAAAAAAGTGTCGCATTGATTCCACTGATAGCTAAATTTCGGATACTGACCGAGAAAAAACAACATTTAAAAAGTCATCAATTGAATTATTATTTGTTGGGTTGTGTGTGAAGGGGTTATCTGAATTCAAGTTCCGACAGGATTTCCGGACCTACAGGGCCACCAATCACTGCTGGTGAAGTACAATCAGCCAAAATGTTTGAACATATAGTATATACGTTTACGCACACATATTGAGATTTTTTTGGGTTAATTTAATGGGCACTTGTTGACCATGGTTACGAATCCCTGTTCTCACATTATTTGGTTTGACGGATTTGCATAGAAATTCTATCCTTCCCTAAAGTTATACATACTCGTATATGTGGAGAAAACAGTGCGGCGATTTTGGAAATGTTTTTTAAATCACAGAACAGATCATTTTGATTTGATTGAAAAATCATGACGTGTGTTGTAAAGATTCTATCTGAGAAAGGAGGCAAGAAATAGACGTGAAAGCTGTTGGTGATTTGTGGTTATGTGTGTGATTTCGTTGTCGACCTAAACCCTATCATATTATCAAGGTTTTGATAAAAAACGAGAAACAGTATCTACACGGAAACAAAAGATCAACATTTCTCAGGACCGTTTTTAGTAGGAATACATAATAAGGAAGCACAAAAAAAACACCATCTATTGAAAAGACAACGAACAGTTTTTTTGTCTATAGATACACGTAAATGAAAAAGCAAAACTCGTCACAATCGTATGTGTATTGATTTATGAATGTTGTATCAGAATGGAAAGTCGCCTTTCTTATATCCACAGACATATCGAATGGATGGACTTTCCAAATGGACCTTGCAATCAACCCGGCTTAGACACGTGACCGGACGTGAGGTTTTAAAACTTGATATCCATCCAGTTGACCGAAATAGGGTTGGTTTTGATTTTCAACTAGGAAAATTGCCAGTGATCCAACTGGACAAACCCCGGTATGATTTAACCAATATAGTATTCTTAAAGCGGTTTTTCCAACGAATTGAAGTTTGAATAGAAGGAGGGAGAATCGTAAAATTCGAAAATGTTCAACGGAGATTTGTTCCTTCATTCATATTTACTGTTGTTCGGACGATGACGATTGGGATTTGAACAGGAAAATAAGTAATCGATCGTAAAGTTGTCTAAAAAATTTCGTAATATAACACAACAAATAAACGAAATACCGAAATAAAACTGTTACATATTTATTATTAGTAATGGTATTGTGTTGTGATAGGATTAACGAAATCCTGTCAGTTTCGTCGTATCAATCACATTTAGTTAAGAGACAGGATATAACTAAATATCCAATAGAAAATCCTGTTAGTTTTGAATTGAATAAGTAATTCGTGTTGGCGGCACATTCTGCTGTCATCGATTCTTAAGACCACCCCATGGACTAGTTGTGAAGCGCTCTATACATAGTGAAAGAACGATAGATGGAGAGATGTGCCAGAGAGGAGTATATATGGAATCAAATTTTCGGTTGCTAGTCAGCGCTGCTGTGTTAAGAAAACTTGATTACGTTCGTCTCGAACAAACTAATTACATCTCGGCCTGGTTGTGAAATGTATCTGACAGGATACATCTATTGCCGAAAATACAGGATGTGTACTCGTATTGTTGGATTTTCGTTTTAACTGAAACTGAAAAATATGATAATTGATTTCATGATCATCTACTAGTAGTGTTAGAATAGTTAGTATCAGTGCTCTAACTACTAGAAGAGTATTCCATGTTTAAATTACAAAGTGTTAACCCAATTCCATGAATGTGTTCACTCTAAGCCAGGATAAATTATTAATTTGAAACAGCTGAAATCAGTCAAATTGTTGATTAGTTAGGTATGTTAATTCACAAATACTTGTGGTTGAAGATTCATAAAATTTTGTACAAACAAAAGCATGTAATCTCTCATTTAACTGAAACAAACAAAAAAAATTATATAAATTAAACTGTTTTACAATTTGAAAAATACAACCAACTTTGAAGAACTATTCATGTAATTAAGTTCTCCATAACGATTCAGTGCACTGAACAAGACACTTGAAAAATTTTACAGGAAATTTTCGTTTATAAATTGTAGTAAATTGCATTTCTCCCTTTTGATTTATGAATAGAGTTTAATATTTTACACAAATTGACATGAAGAAAAAAGCTCCTAATAGGATAACTTCCGTTTTTGTGCTACTGCTCCTCTTCAGTGCCTCTTGCAAATTAACTATGTGTTCTTCTCTGTTGTACCTGTGCTTTTTTTCGAATAAATCTTTAATAGAGGTTAATTGGGGATGTTATAATGTTGTATGGATGGTGGTGGAAACTGGCATAGGCACAGGATATTGATGCCGCATTACCGGTTCAAGTGTGATGGGGTAGGTGGTTTTGTCAGGTAGGCGGCTGGTCGCCTGGTGCTTTTGATATATAGTACGTGATTCAATGATGGAGAACACATTTATAATAATTTTCCGTTATTGATGTCGCAAGGGTCCCGCGTAAACAACGTTTGTAAACGGGGTGAGAGTGATTTATTGTTTCTTCATACGATGACTACCCTTTTGAAAGAAGTTTCTTTTTTTTGTCGTCCTCCTTATTCGTTCACTTTTCATACTGTTTTTTTTTTTGGAATATATTTTCTGATCGTTGCGTCTAACTGATACAAGCCTATTTGAAGTGTTCAAGGATACTGTAATCATTTTATACCAAACATAATTTTTTATTTTCACTGAGGAGGAGAAAAAAAAGGTTGAGATTGAATTGTTAATCTTTTTGGTGGTACGAACTCGATTTGATGTATGAACATAATTAATCATCATGTGATCAGAGTTATTGAAGGAATTGATAAAAAAACCAGCAAGACGCCATATTAATAATTGAAGAAAAGCTTCACTTGAATCGATACATATGTATTGGAAACACCATACAACCATGTAAGGTATCAGATTGGAATGAGAGATTATCTTCTTCTTCTCTATAGTAACATTTGCATATATGCGATTCTCTATCTGTTTCTTTCCCACTTGATATTGTTTTCTCTTTTGAATGATTAACGAAATGTTTCAGGAATATCTATATAGAATGCTTGTTGGCAAACAATAGGGACAGGCCTGTATTTGTCAGGATAGTAGTAGACGATGATGAATGAGTTACCTTCAATAAGGATTGATTTGGATTGAATGACATCTTCCAATCGCCGGTTGGTGGATAATGAGGTCCTTTGTGTATGCGCATTTTTCCAGGACGGTAAACGTGTTGTTGTTGCTGGAAATATCACGTGGGCAGTCGTTTAAACCTACAACTCACCCTCCCTCCCATGACATGTTTGATTGATTGGGCTGATTTCAACGAGTTTGGTGAATTATTTTTTGTTTTCACTCGAATTTTCCACAAGCCTTGTCGAAAATCGAATTTAAGACAAAACAACAATAATAATAATAATAATAACAACTCTTAAAATCGAATAGGATAAACTATAATGTTTTCGAAATTTTTTCATCGTTCTTATTAATGCTGGAGGCGTATATGCGGTGACACATGTCGAAAATGGATCTCTCTACTAGAATGCGACATCTTCTTTCAAACACTCGTTACCAAGTTTCTTTTACGAACAACAGATGAGAACGTAGTTTTTCCCCCGGACAAATGTCATCACAGCCCATTTCGAGAAACTACACTAACGCGCAGATGGGCCGTTATATAAGGTTGTAGGCGTCCACGCAAGCTATAATAACACTACATATCCTCGAGAATACATTAGATTACGATGGTGGAAAGTAGTGAATTCGACGAAAGTTATACCTATACCTATATAAAAAAAAAAACACCAACATTTCGAACAAATTTCAACAGCTTTACTATGTATCGTTTCAATTAAATTTCTAATTTCAAGTTCTCCCTTTCTGTAAAATGGAAGGATCAGAGTTGGTTGTACGTGACATCAGTTTTAGGGTGGAAATTATCTCATTATTTTTATATATATCTTAATTTTTCATTCAAACTTTCTTAAACATATTTAAGAAAGTTTTTGATGGAATTTTTTCGCCAGTAAGTGATAAAATTAAATGACACTTTAAAGCCGCCAATGTAATATTTTTCTTAAAAGGAATCCATGTATCTGGCTGTCTTCAAGGATCAATTCGATGTCTACTACTATCCTATTACCTCTTGTTTCCATTTAATATACAAATCGTGATCTTATTGTTAAACCATGTAATATTGCTGATGAAAATTTTATGTGCCTTTTATATTGGCGGAAAGACGATAGCTTTATCTAAATTATTATCAGGAAAATGTTAGTAGTATCAAGTCGGCACACGATAATGAAACATTCTGGTTGAAGCGCCCCCAGTTGGTTCAAAGAAATTGAAGAGAGCATATTGCAGTGAGAAATGCTCTCTTGAAGCTTAAACGATATTCCAGTTAGCATTCGAGAATTTTAACGTTCTTAATCTTATTAACCGAAATGGGAGGGAAAGAAGCAGAGACGATGACTGTGGTGGTGGTGATGGTGGTAGTGGCGGCAACTCACCCATAATTTCCTTTTCATCCTTATCCGTACTCCTTGTTCACCCTCTCCTCCTGCTAGTGTTCGATCCTCATTCCTCTTCTATTATTATTCAGTCCGAACTTTTCATTCTTCCAGCTTCACATTTCTCGGTTTTAACATAAATGACATTACAATTACAACAAGTTCAAGTATTTAGATTTGCTGATAGATACGATTAGGGGTGACCGATGTTTAAGTATTATCGAAAGCAGAACCTTCTAGAAATGTTGTTTTTTAATTAAATCTATAAAAAATATTATTCAATACTAGAATGGTTGTTGTGTATGAGGCGAATTTGTGAATTCAGCACCCCATCAAAAGTGAAACATGAAAATTCGATTTGTGTTTTATCACTATAATTGTTTTAAACACTAGTCTGTTACAACGCATAAAAATTCAAATTGTACGGATATGTTTGTTAGTTAATCTAGAACTTGTAATAAAATAAATCGTAAATCCAGTCTAAAGAAGTTAAATCTTGTCAAAAAGTAATAAAACAAATCCCAATATTTGCATCATATAAATTAAAAAAGGAGATTGTTGTCGTAAAACGGGGGATAAAGTAACTTCATACTTACATAGATATTGGTAACTTTCTATGTGGTTTTGTACAGCGTCCAGTATAAAAGAATGCATAAAATTTGTTATACGTTGAAAAATATTTATCAGAAATATAAGAACACAACAAACATTTCATGACTGTTGCTTATTATTATATGAATTAGATTTGTCTGTATTGTTTCCTCTGTGAATTTTATTATTCAGCAATTCTTTACCAAATTACAATATTTGACTCTTCTATTTTATTGGTACACATGCAAACTTAAATTACTAGCATAATAACAAATTTTGCCAACTTATTCGACAAAAATTGCCGTCTCGATTTCTTCTTGTAATTCAATTTTCTCCCCCCGTTTTCGGATTCTTGTGAATAGCAACTCGATTGCGTGATAGTTGGTAAAAATATTCCTAACAATATTCGGTCGTTTCTGGTTCGTCGTCGTCTGGGTTATCGTTGTTGTTGTTGTTGTTAACACACGCTACATCGCCAAACATACCCCGTGCATAATGCACCACCTACAAGCTTACTGTAACTTCTGGCATAATGTTTATTTAATTTTCAAAAGGAGCTTGTGTCGACTATAAACACGAATCCACCACTATACTGATAGTGGTGGTAGTAGTGGATGTAAATATAAAAAATCCAATATGGGACTCTTCTGTTTACGACCCCGTAATAACTTAAAATTTGCCATTAAATCGAATAATCGAGCCGTAAATTTTCAACTGTCAATTGTACCGAAAATATATAGGAAAGAGTAAATTTGTTAAGAAGGGTGAAAATGTCTTCTTGTTGTTTTTGCTGTGGCCGTAATCTTCCCACCTAACATAAAAATTTTCATTTAATCGAATAAGAAACCTAAATAGGTTGAAGATGGCACGAATTGAATTTGCCCCAGTCAAAATACACTTTATAGGATTATCATAAATTAGACGCTGCTGCGTGTCCTTAAGATCTCTCGTCTCTTAATGCCTCATTCATATGCGACCGGTGATCGTTCCATGTTGCGGCCATGATGAATATTTAATATTTATCCCGTCTTGCTGGGTGCGATCGAAAAGATGGAGGTTGACGTCCATCGCCGCCGTCGTTGTCGTTTATTGCTCCATCCGAAAGTAACTAAAAATCAAATAAATATACTATAGAGGTACCTGTTTTAAAAGAATTACATTCATTGTTTAGTTTACATTTTAGATTTTATTTATTTGTCGAGGTGAAATGGAAACGGTTTATTTCTATTCAAAGTAAATAAAAAGTCATAAACTTGGTGCAACAGAGTACAGAAACGGGATTTTCACAATCCTGTTTCTGTTGTAGGTAATGGTAGTAAGATTTTATAGAATTCCCTCTCTCATATCACTTTATTCAATTTAGTTAAGTCGATTTATCGAACATGAAGTATAAGCACACATAGCTTCAATGAATTCGTAGTAGTTGATGAGAAACTCTCTTAGACACACGTATATCAAGATACATAAATATATCTGTAATAAATATCTCACGTGGCATTGAATTGAAACTTTTAAATCTTATGAAACCATCTCTTTTCCTTACTTTTGTTAGTTACTTGGCTTTGAAGGCTCACCTTCAGATTTAGTGTTTGAGTAGAATTCTATGTTCTTCTTGTCTTATGAAACTACATTTCCCTCGCCTTGCCACATTTTATAACCCCGCGTCAAATTAATTATGAGGAAGTTAACGAAAAGTCGATATAAGTGAGACACAGTCACTCTATCTCGGTATAGTATACACGTGAAAGATAGTAGATTACCATAGTCCCAAATAATCAAAATAGAAACCCTTATACTGTACAAATACGGGTAGTTCTAAAAGATTTAACGAACTACTACAGTCGACATTTTCTCAAACTACTTATTTACTTTTTTTCCTCTAGAAATACTTAATGAAGCATTTTATGTATAACGGCAAAGAAATTTTTACTCATCTGTATAGCGAAATCCCAGTCCGGACCCGGATTATTTAACGCGTTTGTTTGTTGCGTTAATCTCGTTGTCGGATCGGATTAGTAATTACGGACAGGAAATGTGTGAAAACATGCGTAGATTCATTATTATTTGTGATAGCCACGAGCTGGACCAACAAAAATAGCTAATCGCATATCCACGAAATATTTTTTTCCACGTTTTGTTTTTTTTTTCATGTCGAGGATACATTCACCTTTGTCACAAATCTATATATTTTTAGCAAATTGTAACACAGTTTCTTGTCTCGTTTTTCGTTATAAATGAAATGAAAATAAAAGTGATGAGAATTCTATATATTTTAGAAAGTTTGGTTCTGTTTTTGTACGCGGTGAAAATTCCCACAAGTTTTAACACGACGATAAGAAGAAGGGTAATATCTTGTCGTATAGTGGTCGAAAATCGTTCTTATACGATTGGATTTGGTTGTACCTTTTCAACAAAAAATAGGAAAACTAATCCGACACCAGGTGTCTTGAAATATCTCGTTTCAAATAATATATGGGTTTTAAGCGAATATGTGTAACCCAAATCTTACCATCACACATAAGAAATGTCACTTTTAGATACCTACACTATCCTCTGTATCTTCTTCAAAGTTTGAACTTTAGTATGGCTGAAAATTTCAGTTGTCATCTTGTTACAAAGTTTCCAAGGTTGTCCAACAAAGTTAAAAGCCATGAATAAACAAGAATTAATACAGATTTTTATGTTCATTGTATGGGTTGCAATTCGAAAATGATTCTCCTAATTCGCTTTGTTGTTCTGCCACAACTATTAAAAGCACCATTAATGAAGAAACGATAATTTCAGTTACATATCGGCATTATTTTACAGAGTTATCGAGGAAGTAACTATTAGACACTTGTTTTTTTTTGATACTAGTTGTCTGTTAAAACTGTAAACTAAGGCCACTCTCAAGTTTAAATTCAAACAACTTCAGACAGAGCCGAAGGGGAAACAGTTGCGCTTGTTAGATGAAGATGTAAGCAAAACATCTTACCAACGACTCGTTTTTAATTCCAAAAAAACTCAAGAGTCCTCTTTCAAGTACTTCGATTAGATAGAACGGTTAACTGGATAAAATACGATAGCAGAATTAATTGTATGTAAAATTAGAGAACGAAAATTGAAGAGACATCCGTCTATTTTAGAGACTTTTCATTTAGAAACCCTTTACTTTTATCCCAATAGGACAGACAGGTCTGCTTAAAATTGCACCACCGCATTCGGCAACTTTTGTGGAACGAAAACTTTCTTATAGTTTGGATAAGATTGGGAAACGAGAAATTCAATGCATCTTGAGGAGTACTACGAGTAGGAGAGATAGTAGTCGAGACATGAAGCGCAATTTTCAATACTTCAATATCAGAAATGGGACGGTCTCGGATGTAATCCCAAACTACTTACCTAACTGGATTACTCGACATGCCATTCGGAATTTGGAACTGAGTCTTGACGCTAGTACTCTCTGTCTCTCGTTGAATTTTACTGTCCAATGAATAATGCATATTTCCAGAGTATTCAATTGTCTTTTCCTTATTACTCTATAATATAATACGTATGTGTAAGTATGATTAGTTTCAGAAATGAATTGCTACCATACGAATTTAATTAATGAGAATGGCATCTGTTGAAAACAAATCTGAGCTATGACTTGAATCGTATTTTTTTTTTGAGGGAAAAGTGCTGTTGTAAACGTACCCGCATTATACTCGTAGATGTGTACTACCTACATTAACAGATTATCATAATGTGCATCAATCTAGCTTTTGCAGTGACACCAAATTGATGTGGGGGTTTGAACGTGTATGGATTTTCAAAGTGCACTAAAGGTTATTATCCTTTGTTCACTCATATTTTATATTAGGGTGCATGTACACACATACACAAGGAGATTTCTCACTCCTAACTTCATTCCCACTCTCTCACCAAATAAAGAAGTACAGTAGGAATTTTTGACCGAAGCGAGAGCTTTGGATGCGCAATAGGACAGACTGGCCATACTAACGTTCCTTATTTGTTAAAAGCAGTCATAAGTGCACGCCCATTCTTTGTCAGTGCTAGCACAGTATAGACATAGACACAGTAGATTGACTTGGAAGAACTTTTGTCCCTCGTGTCTAGTGGTGCGCGGCCACTTGCGCAGTATACGAAACTGAATTAACGATAAAGAGGGAGATATCAGCTTATCGCGTCATCTCACTTCTTACTATTCGTCTTTACCAGTGCCTACTTCTCTTCCTCTACTCCCTCTATTGCCTCCATCACCTCGCAGACACTTGCGCGAGTTCATTCTGGTGCCACCAACATTAAAGAAGCCGACAGGGAGTCGATCTACTGTCTCTCATTATATTGTGGTGCTAGGCCATCTGCGCCAACTCTCGCCTCGGTAAAAAAATCCTACTGTAGATATATCTTGTCTTCAAACAAAACTAAAGAGAAAACTACCCTTTCCTCCTTTTTTCTTTAATTTTAATCAGTTTTCCGATAAGATTTCTGGGTTTGATCAAAACACAGAATATAATTGAATCGAATAACAAAAGCTTTGCAAGCAATTGGATAATAAAAAAAAAGCTACGATGACCCGGATACGTTCCACAATAATTACAAACAACGATAACGTAAAAAAATCGAAACTCTCCAAAACAGTCTCGTTCGTATTTGACATTTGATGACGGGAAGGACTATAAACTCTTCCACATACACCATCCATATAACTATTGAAGAGAATCCGTACGGAAATGTTTCGAATCCATTCACTACTACGTATATAAATCAATGTAGTACGATACTCATAAAATTTTCTTCACAGTATAAAGTCCGATTCTAGAATCGATAGGCTTAGAGGGTTTTAATATAAAAGAGAGAGGGTAAAAGTTATATATGTGTGTGTATATATATGATTTCTAGACTATTTGGGGCTTGTTAGGTTTTACTGGATTTAAGATTGTTGAAAGAGTGAGTTTGGAAACGAGAAGCTGCCTCCAGCTTTTGCTGTCTCTCCAAGGATTCAGAGTTCTGGTTCAATCAATTGTGATAGAATGAATACACAATATGTATTGTATATTGTATTCACATATACGTATATGTATGTATACACAGATAGCTTTGTGTGCAAATATAATTTTGCCTATAATATATGTACTCATACAAGAATTTATATTGGATTGTTTCAGATATTCCTAGCTTATATTCTCACCCATATCAAAATCTATTGACTAGAAGATTGAATTTTAAACTGGTCATGTCTAGAATTTTCCCGATTTTCCCCTGTCATCGTAAATATTAGTAAAATTGGGAAGAATTAATACTGGACACAATATATGTTTAAAAAAAAAGGCCTTGTAGAGTCAAGATTTATGCGTTCTTTTTCTGTTTCATCATCTTCATATTGAGACCGGGTGTTGCAATATATAGCTTTTCTTATTCTATTGTTCCCAATTAACATGAGAACCGAATATTTACTGGTCCATGTATTGTACATAATGTATCCCATCATATCCTGCTTGTTTTTACACTTTACGATACCGCCACCATTGAATATGTTTTATTCATAGTTTGAGTTACTTGAATGGTAGATTATACAATTCAACAACCAACTTGTAACTAAACACAAACTATTCAATAGCAAGCAAAGGATTCAAAGGGTTTTAGACAAGTATATGCCTCCTGTCCAAAATCCATGAATTTTTCTATAGAAATTGGGGAAAATGTGTGTAAATTGAATATATAAAAGCTACATTTTTTTCCAGTTTTCTAAAGGACTAGTAGTATCGTGGAATATAAAATCGTCCTTATGACAATCTTCCTCTTTCTCTTGTTCTTAGCAAAATTAATGAAGTTTCTAAGTCACGTAGTAAGTACTCTCGTCGCTATCCTTAATGGGCCAAATTTGAGCAAGTAATGTGTTGGTAATTTATCTTTTCGGCCTGATTTAGTCCATTAGCGGGAGTTCTATTGAAACTACTCTATTTTTTGTTGTTGTTGTTTTAAACAAGTTTGACCACTAATTTTTTTTACAGAAAAAAAGTGATTTTCGTCTAGCTAATAGATATTTTTTTCTTGTTTGTTTCAGGTGAGTTTCTACAATACAACTACAATATGGCCAATGGGAGTTTTCTTCGTCTAGAAATTGTATGAAATTAAAAAAGATGGCTATTACTGGTCGGTCTGTGCTATGTTGTGCTGTTACTACTGCCGTCTTCAATTCCTCTTAATCTATATAACAGAAAAGGATTTCTCATTGTGAAAATGGTTTAGTGAAGGTTTTTCTTCCACATCCCTTGTGTTCAAGCCTCGAAATCCTGTTATATTAAAGACACGTTCTTTATCTACACGCCACCCGTTATTCGGATTATACGTCGGTCATTAATATCTTCCCCTAGTAGTAGTTAGTTGATCTAGTAGTCAGTCTTGAATTATGGGCACGCATGGTTTACTGAGTTATTTTCTACACTTATTGATAGCCAGTTGTTGCTCTTACCACAATTGCCATTTATTATCGATAATTTATCGATACAGAATGATTAAATACTAGCTTCTACACGGTAATTATTTTGATGAAAATTTGACTGAAAAATTGTTGTCTCGTCTGTAGTAAAATTCCTGGTAAAACTAGTCGTACAATTAAAACGGATAGAGTGGAATTACACTGGTGACAATTAATTAAATCGCGTGGCAGTTCACAAATCCCTTAATTGTTATCACGTAAAACGGTCAAACTTTGATGATTTATGTCGTCTGCGGTGGTAGTGCACTAATTGAAGCAAACTGGATTGGATTTATAATTTGTAGAAACCAAAAATCCACATTTATCCGCTATTTTATATACCATTTATCCCCATAGCTTAATCAGTTTTATCTTGTAATATGTGTGTTATAGTCGCTAATCTACCAGTGGAAGTACATCGACTTTTACAGGTCATATACCTAAACTTATGTTGTTGATGTGTAGTAGTGATAAGTCGTTTAATGAACAGTAGTTATAACGCGTAAGGACAGTGCGACAGGAAGATTCTAACAACAATAGTTCGTGTCCTGGATAGAAATTGTGCGTTTGCCGACCTTCTCTCCTTCTTCCCCCTATTTTCTTTCTTTATTTATTCATTTACTGTACATAGTATGATGCAGTATATAACCAGTTTCTCTATTTCGTAATAAATGGGTACTTGGCATAAGTACACGTTTCACTGTTTGTTGTTTACCTGTTTAACACGTAGAACAATACAATGATGGAAATAAATGTTTAACCATTCAAATTTTACGACGTCAAACGAAACTATGTTGTTGTTGTTGTTGTTTCACATTTTATATGTAAACTGGCCTAGAAATTGGGCAATAGATTTGTGGAAACATTTAACACCTACTTACATATCGATGGCAGTTTTATTTTATTATCTCATCGTGGAATTAGTTCAGCAAATTTTACATACAATTTATACACACATCTGACAATACATCTTTTACGAAGAAAGCCTAAAGAGAAAGCACTACATTTACCTGTCAAAAATACTGTTTGTTTGTTGGTGATGGAGAAATGTGTATGTACGTGTATTGTGTGAAAAGATTCAACACATATGTGTGTGGGTGTGTATTCAGGTATATTATGATAGGGTGTAGATATACCGCTGGTAGACAGGCGGACAAGGCCGTGGATAGGAGGTGACAGGGATGAAATAAATAACGCCGTCAACAACACAACAACCATCAGAATTAACGAATCAAATTGTGAATAGGATCAACTAAAAAAAAAAAAAATAATGAAATCTGGCACAGATACCACCACCACCACCAGAAACGATACAATTCATTGGAATAGACATTGAATTTCCACGCTAATAGTGATAATCGAACATATTTTTTGAAAAATTATACGAAAGTCGTTTAATTTTCCACAACCAGTCTACCTATCGATGAGATGCAAGTTTATAATTACATCATGCAGTGTCGGTTTTGTTATAAACTATCGCTACTACTAAACTATAGCAGCATTACGGGATGGTAGTAATCAGTCACATTGTTTATTAATTTAGTAATATAACGAAGTTCTTGTTGCGATATAGTACATAATCAAGTTATATACCATGTTTTCTTTGACGGCTAGTGATTGTAGTTAATGAGTTTAGAGTGAGAAGTTAGTTAAAATACCTGGAAGGTGTAAGATGTATCAAATTATGTATGTGCATTACCGATAGTTTGATTTTGCATGATGCAGATACACCTTGTAAATATCTGTTATATTCTGTCTAACAGTAACTATAAAACATGTAAAATATACTAACAATCTGATACTTGTTATACGATCTGTATAGTTTACTAAAGTAACACCATGAGTCTACTGATTACCTCTTAGAAATATAGTTTCCTGCGGCAACGATTTCATCGTATGTGTTCCATCAATATAAGATGCCTTCTGTTAATAAAGCAGGCAAATCGATTTTCTAAAATAAGCACAGAAATTTCGATTTTTATTTTGAATTTTGTTGTATCGTCGAGTCGTGACGGTGAATTGAAAATTTTTAAAAGGCTACTATGCCAATTTCCAATATCAACATCCATAATCTGAATGTGGATTAACGAGAATCCGGATATTTCTTAATCTTTTTGTCAACAGATTTTAAAAAATCCAATAAATTGAATATTCAATATTTTTTGGTTGATGTGAATCAACAACATGTGACCAGTATAATGCAGGAATTCTTCTCATCGTTTAATTAAACTTAAATTTTACCAAATTACACCCATATAATGAGTGCATCATCATTATGTTAGGAGTGCTTATTAAATGAGAGAAACTGCTGACGAGAAAAACGTTGGCATGACTGTTTCCTATGCAAATACGTACAACGAAAACCTAACAACACTAGCAATGATTTGACACTATGCATAAAACATTAGTTCATAACTAACCGTAGTCGATGGTAGATAATTGATTGATAATACCAGCGCTACTACCACATTGGTGGTTATCCACAACAAATCCGAAATCTATTCAAAATTTCCAATTAGTCAGTAAAATACAGCAAGTAATTTGATTATAATCTGAAAGAATAATATAATAGTTGAATGATCCATCAAAATCCATCATGAAGAAATGTATCATTAAATAGGATTTATATTTGTATGTAGAATAGCCGTAGATTCCTGCAACCGACCCGACCGACCCTCTCTGATCAAACAAGAAACTCTAAAATCCAGAAAACCAAAGTCATTCCATTTCGAACGTCTCCAGATAACGGCGGGGTGGTGAATTCCGAAGAGAGTTTGATCCGTTTCTATACAACCCCTTGACCCATGCTGACTCACACAAACACACACACACAGAGACGCATAAACACCAACATGTCCTTTCAAGTTATACGTCACCATCAAAAATTTTACCAAAAAAAAAATAACAACATAACGTTTCCTGACTTTCTCTTTCTTGATATCGTCTAGTATCGAATTTCCACGATATAGGAGTAGTGGAAGAAGGATTGTTGGTATAGTTTATAGGCCTACTGAGACGTGGACGTGTCAGCGTCACGTGGTGGTTGTGTTTCTATTTACGTGCACCAAACTCGGAGCAAGTCCACCACCCACCCTTCTATACTTGAAAACTCTTGGGGATTTTGCTATTTTACCCGACCGAATGTATGTCCCGGGTTTTACTGTCTGGCTTTCTAAAATTGATGAAATGTGTGTATATCTAGTATGTGCGGTAGTACGTTTTTTTCTCCTCCTTTTGTACAGCGTTACATTGACAATAAAAGCTAATAAAAATACAACGAGCAAAAAGGCGACTGTTTTTTTTTTGTTTTAATTTTATGTAGTTGTCGAAAAAAACAACCCCGACTAAATCATGTATGGGAGCCCATAATCGTTACGGAAAATTTCGGAAATAAGGGTATATTAAGATAACTTGATAGTAAAACATTTACAATGCAGTAAACACATTAAATCGCTGTGAAAGGCATCGCTGCAGGAACCGATTTATTAACACCAAGCTGCCTTTTTTAACACAAATATTAATCTGCTTTATTAAAAAAATTTTATGAGTCTTTGACCATTCATTCAGTTTCAACGAAAATTATTATTATTATGATTACAGTAATATACTTTTAGCTAACAGCAAAAAATAAATCTAAAAAAAAGGAAGGAAAAAATTCAATAAATATCCGAGAAAAGCTGTTGTTGGTCTTTTAATGGAGTTGGTATTTAGTTGGAGAGCAACGTAATCATAACGCCAAGCACGTAGCATAGTCTTCTTAATTAATACAGTTTGTTTCTCTTGCTTGAAAGAAACTTGATGAATTAAAAAAATCTAATTGCGTGCCTGTTTGATTGAATTAAAAGAAAAAATAGTAGTATGTCATCTTATATGAAAAATTGAATTTGTTTGGAGCATTTCGGGGGGATTTGAAAAGGAAAACATTAGAAATCCAATAACAAGCTTTACAATATTTGCACTGGAATATGTGTGTGGGTATCTATCAAGGTGTGTAATTCGTGTCGAATGTTCACACAGGAATTTTGAGGGTTGTAATTTGAAAAATGTGCGCTGTAAGGTAAGTCAATTGCATTAGCTGTTTTCCGGTTGAATGGACTTCAGAGGGGAATATTGAGGAGGGCGTTGGAGCCTCTATATAGTAGACGATGAGAAGATCTGGTGACGACAGCCTCTGTCGAGCTGAGCTAATAAACCAACCTTTTCTGTCATCCTGGAAATAAATCAGGGATTCGCGTAAATTTGAAAAGTTTTTAACTTTTGTGCTATGTCGTCGGAATTGCAAAGTGAAAGACTTACGATTCTGATGGTGGTATAGTATGGCCATTCAATGATATTTTCAAACATATAAAACAATGCAGAGAAGAAGAAAACTAATGAAATTGGGCGTTAAATTGGAATTTCATCGATTCCAAACCATGTGACAATGCAAAAGTCTTTGAAGCGTTATTAAAGTTCTGTCGCGCGCGCGGTCGTCTCTCTGTGTGTTCTCTTCAGAGTAAGATGGAAGGTTAATTTGAGAAAATTTTGCTCAAGTTTCAAGAGACATTTTTCTGCCAGCTTTGAATTAATGGGAATTCTTCAAGAGCCATTTCATTGGAAGGCGAGTCGAGACGTTGCATCGATCAAAGTTAGTCCGTGTTGGGTTTGACATGTCCCTCTTCAATTAGCTTTCACTGAAAAGCAATTTTAAGGGCAAAAAAGTTCGAATTAGTGAAAAAAATTTTTGTCTCAATCTCCTACCCTATCACTCAAACTATAGTAAGCTTTAATATTTCATTATTCACATTGAAAAGTTATCAGTTTGATAACTAACAGCGACTGCATTTTTACCCCAAATTCAACTGTACTGTTATTATTAACTCAACCATGTTACGTTGTTCTACTTCGACCATTTTGGAAAGTTAAGTTTGGGAATGTCGCTTCAATGCTATTACACTTGATTCCCTCTTTGATAATGTCTTTTCAGTATCCCCATTTTCCGCACCATCATATACGCAACGTTAAAGTCATCGACGATGCTACTACCTACCTACTATACGAAAACTCCGTCATTTCTGATATCGTTCTGTTATTCCACTTTATCCCGACCATCATCAGGGGACCATTCTATCTTGACACAATTAGATCTAGCAAAATTTAAACTTAATCTGCTTTGGTGTTCCAATTAGTCGAATTGTGTTTGCTTCTGGCAAAGTTAATCAGTTGCAAAAATCTTCAAGCTAAATTTTGACAGGATATTCCACCGTTATCCGTCACAAAATGACAATAAAATTATAATAATATTAAGACTTTCGGTAAATCAAATTGATGAACAAAGTTTGTTGTCGCTGTGATAAAGTAAACTAAAATTAGTTGTAGAAATTGTCAATTAACTAAAAGAACTTAAATGAAACATTTTTCGATTGAACATCACCTTTCCAGGCAAATCATAAGAACAGATAGTGGCTATGAAACTAATGCCACTACCTTGACCCATCCATCGCCGGCTTTTAGAAAAACTGCTCAAGTTCATATCAAAGCTCTACACATAAAATGCCTTTACTTAAATAAAAACTCAAAGTTTTAAAGACAATTCTTTTGATTCTAATTTTCTGTTTTTTCCCTAACGTTTCTAAGTAAAAATTGCAAAATCACTATACCTACAGTAAAGTTACAAGTTGAAAGCAGTAATGGTGAAAATCTCTAAAAGCACCATACAAACAGTAATACATATGTATGTGTAGAATATGTTGTATATTTGTGCATAAATCGGAAAAATGCCCCTGGGATTTATCCTGAGGGAAATAGTATGTTTGAAGAAAAGAAATCGAATAATGTGCTGCATCGACAAATTTACCGACAGTAAAAATTGTTTGAAAATAACAACATGGACCTTGCTTTATCAACTAAATGTAGACCTTAATCGGTATTTTGGAATAAAAGGGTATTTCCAATTGATAAGAAAAGAACAGTTTTCAATTTTAGATATATTAATATTTAATGCCTGGCAACGATCTTTTTAGGTTCGTATTATTTGTTTATTTGTTTTCCTACCATTATTTTATCTTGAAATCGACTATAGCAACAAAATATTTTCGATTTTGTTTCGTTTAATTAGTTGTGTCTTATTGAATAAACATGGGTTAAGATAGGAATTGAAGAGAAAGGAATACACTACTACCACCAACCAGCGTTGCCGTCGCCCTAGTAGTCGTGGGATCCAAACGGCTGTTCCGTCAAGCAAGACGACCGACAGCTTACAAAACGGAAACTGTTGTTTAATTACCGGAAAGCATCTCCTAAATCGGAAACGTTTACACTTGTTATACTACCAAAGTTTATTGTCAAGTTGAGTTCGGAATCATTTCCGTCATTGCCACCTGGTTTTATGTTATTGTGGGTTTTTTCTTTCGGGCAACAAGAATGATAACGGTGTGAGAAAACAAAATCGAAATTTTAACTTTTATTTTATAAATTTTGATTGCTTGCATCTTGGAGTTTTTATTTCTAAATTTGAGATATTTCCGGTAAAGTTTTTACAAAGAGTTTATGTAAATTAAGAGATAATAGTAAATAGTTATTGCTACTGAATATGTATCTTACAATTAGAACAGAGAATTTGGTGAAATATTTGCATTTATGGTGTGGATATAAAAGGAAACACCGTTAGAATCCTAACAGCCACAAAGAACAAAATATTGAATAATAGACGACTCCTGTCTCGTTGTCATTCAGGTATTGCCGCTTAACTTTTCATTATCCATTGATACCGTTCCATATGACATAGGTATTTATCTTTATCACTTCCGACAATACGCGTTTTCGTGACAGAAATCATGCATTTTTGATTAATCCACTTGTCGCCATTTCGTTTACATCATTTCTGTCTATAAACTCCATCATATACCTACTTCCACTTATATGTCGTCCTTCCACAAATTCATATCCAGTATAATTTAAACGTGCTATTTTTGTCCGTACTACAAAGTGGAATATTTCTAAATTGGCAAGAGACCTCGTAGTAGTAGTACTCCTCGATTGAATTAAGGCCTTTCAGTCAGCCACGTACATTGCAACAGTAAAGCCAATCAAAGATTCTAATACAATTTAGTTTGTGAGAAGTTGCTGCTTCTTTCCAGGTTAAAGATCTGGTAAGAACGGGGGATGTGTGTTTGAAAAGAAAGTAGCATTCGTCCAATTACTGGGAAATGTTGGTAACGAAGCAGCATTTTCCTGCAACGTGCCTTATGTTTTACGTCTTTTTTTTTTCGTATTCGGTCCGGTATTTTCAGTTGTTTTCCTTCTGTACAGTTAATGAAGTAAAAGCGTTTCGCTTTTACAACAAACAAAGTAATCTGTTTTATGAAATTCTAGTAAAATTGTCGATTATTAAAAGCTTATTTAAACTGTTTCCAAAGTAATAATCATTTTAGAGTAGCTACAGTTTTGTACAATTTTCGCAATTACTTGTCACGACTATGATGCTTGATTAGACCGTTGAAATAGCCTAAAAGTTCGACCGTATTCATTCAGAACAATACTGGACGGGTTTCAATAGACCTTTCATGTTACTGCTATTTATTCATCATACTTGTAAATTAACAACATTTTCTCTAAGCTTTCAATAACTATTGTCCGCCAAAAATTTTGCGAAAACCCTTTATTAGTGTCGTAATTACAATTGCACCTGGCCACGATTGTCGATAATTCATTTTCCTGCCCTCTAGGTTCTAATCACTAGGTGACTGGTTATTAATCTTTGACTTCAAAATAACATCTTGTAGTATAGTCGAGTTCTCGACCTATAGACGATTAATAATGATCGTTGGAGGAACGGTCTTTTCACTTTAGCGTCATGTTCAATACTAAGACTGTTGCTAACAAAAACTCCGATAGTGCAAATCCTTGTAGTAGTTTGAAGCAACCGACTAGACGAAAGATCGTCTCTTTGCCAACAAACTATCCTTTTCTTTTTCTCAGTTAGTAAACTATACTTATCGTATAGAAAATATTCATTTCACGTGATATAGCTGCTATCAACTAAATAAACGAACGAGAAAAAAGCTGTATTTTCCACATTTCTGAATTCTAATCACGTTGTTGTTGTTGTTATTGTTGCAACTTGTTTACACGAAATTTTCAACCAAACTAATTGTCCTTAACTGTACCTCATAAAGATGTATTGTGTGTATGTGTGGTATGTCAAAGGAAATATAATTTAATTTCACAACACAAGTTGTATTTTGTATGCTATGTGGTGGTTTGTTGTTTTTTTTTCACGTAGTAACTGTCGTGACCAATTAATTGTAATCTGAGCTACTAACGAACTTTATGTATTATTGTCGTGATTAAGGGTGGGACGACGTTACCATTGGTCTTTCTAAAATCAACATCTCTTCATGTCATGTTTAGATTTATTCCAATTATTGATTTATAGTTCTTTGATTTATTCTCTTTTATATTACAATTGATAACGTATCACCTAACTCAATTTCAATGTATGTAATTAAATTTGCATTAATAATGACTGTATTTATGCATGATATCCGGAACAAGCACGGTTGGAATTGTTGATGATGATGGTGTGAATCGGAATTTGTTGGAATCAGTTAACGTAGTTATACATAGTTTTAGGTTTACAACATTTCAAACGATGGCGGCACAATGTCATTTTCGGTATTTAACAATGAAACTGTCATATACCGCCCGGCGCATCCACCAGATTTCAATATAATTGATTCGATTAGAAAGATAATTTATATAGTTAACGAATATTTACAAGCGATAGAAAAGGAGAGGATTTGTGTGGTGGTGGTGGTGGCAGTCGATGCCGCCGCCGCCATCATCAGACAAACTTGGTTCACACTTGGTATATTTGCGGAGTTATTGCATGCATATTTAATTTATATGTTCTATCCTGTGGGAAATCCATGTATATGATGAAAACATTAATGCGACGGAGTATTATCAAATTTAATTTAAGTGCACTTGTGGGTTCACTGGATAGAGAGACATATTCGCCTCTTAGGTCATTCTCTTCTTCATATACATATATACAACAGTTATAATGTCCATATATGGACCCAATTATTAACAAAATTAGTTGTAGCCCTTTAACATTTAGTGACAGAATTACATTCCATGTATAGTTTATTGTTAGTTGAAGTTTATATTTGTCAATTATCCCTTTCCCATTAAAAATTGGTTTTAAAAGATAAATTCTGCTACGGATAAAAACGTGTAAAACTTTATATAAATAATTTATGAATTTATTTTTATCAAAATTGCCTCTAGCATGATTATCGAGTTGATTTTTATATACATTTTTTATCATATTATCACTGTAAAAGTTGAGCATTTTTATTTTTATCTGGTTGGTTCAACCAGCCACAGGGTTTTTATTGGCAAACAGATTTATCCATAGATTAGTACGATAGTAGTGTATCAGCGCATATTAATTATTGTTTTAATTAATTCTCGAATATTTGACAGACATTAAAAAATAAGCTCAAACCACGAATTCAATTGACGACTAATAGATGATAACGAGAATCGCATCAAGTGGAATATTAAAGAATACACTAAAGTAGATATAACAGCATCTTGTATTTTACAAAAATAACCGTTTATATCAAAATTTGTTTGGTAACAAAATTCTGTGCAGTGTAATTTAGAGAACTTTATTTGATCCAACGCGGTTTCTTGTGTAAACTCTTGTGTCTCACATTATTTTCTTAAGGGGGTGGTCCTATTTTCATTGTTCAAAGTCTAGATCTTTTGTGTAGAGAGTTTCGTCGTGCTTTTCCAGTTTTAGAATGTGTAAATATTATTTTCGTTGTTTTTAAATAAATCCAAATATATCGATTATTATATTATTTTAGTTTTAAGTTGTTTGGGTTACTTTTTTTGATTAGAGAATTACGTGTAAGATTGTTAAAATATCATTATGTTGTGTTTTCATTTTCATCAAATTGATAACTATTAAATTATGTGTATAGTCATAAAAGGTCATTACCATCGCTATATAAGGGTTATATTAAAATATTCATGACCTTAATTAACAATTAGAGGTAATATTTACAGTTCATGGGTTCATTAACGAAACTTGTTCTAGTAGGGAATTTATAGTGTGTGTGTGTGTGTGTGTGTGTGTATATGTTGGAAATTCACTATTGTGCATGAATCACCCCCCAATACAAAGCACAACATTTTTCATCGACTTTCCTACAAATATGAGTAGAAATTACGACTGAAGCTCTTTTCACATAAAACGAATCAATAAAAATCACTTGTGAAAAATGTCGTTTAATTTTTAGCACGCACCTGTCCCATTCAGTTTTAATTTGTGTAAATTTAGTGCATTATTGTAGCGACCTGGTAAAACTGGCTTATTCGTGATAATGTTGTGTTGCACTTTCACCCAATGACGTCATCCATTCACCCACAACATACCCCATTCAATAATAATACACGCAAACTTGCAACTTTTTACCAAATCATGATAACATCAAAACCAAATGACTAAGAAAACTATCAACCCCCC
>JAZBHA010001356.1:5695-18658 GCA_037464855.1 Iselma pallidipennis | reverse complement strand
CATAATTGGAACGCTGCTGGGCCAGACGGTATCCACAATTTCTGGTGGAAATATCTTACAGCACTGCACCCATCATATATCATGAAATCAAATACTTGACAACCCAGCTAAGTGTCCTTTAAGCGATAACTTACCTAAAACCGAAAAATGATAACACAGGGAACCCAAAAATATATACCGGTTGTTGAAAAGCTTCTAGGTACATAGGCGAAAAGAGTCCGGGGCGGGAGTGAGAACACTTTATAGAGATTTTGTATAAGGGTAACAGAGACAAAAATTGGTTTGTTTAGGTAGAAGTTTACCTTTTCTGGACAATGAAGACGTCGCCTCCCTTCACGTTGTACATTTTTGCCACTGTTGCCCTTATACAAAATCTCTATAAAGTGTTCTCACTCCCGCCCCGGCCTCTTTTCGCCTATGTACCTAGAAGCTTTTCAACAACCAGTAGATCTATCACGTACCTAAGCACCATCTATAAAATCATGTCATCTCTTGTAGCCAGTAAAATAAACATGCATTTACTTCAACACAACATCATCGTAGATGATCAGAAGGGATGTCGTAAACACTCCAGAGGTTGTAAGGAGCAGCTTATTATAGATGCAGTCATAACCGGCTAAGCTAATAAAAAAATACACAGAAACCTGGCATGGATAGATTACCAGAAAGCCTATGATTCGGTGCCATATCAGTGACTCCAGAAAACGCTAGAAATATACAAGATTCACCTTAAAATAGTTTCCCTACTGAAGACATTGATGGAAAGCTAGCGCACGCAAGTCATCTTGACAGTGGGTGAACATGTATTGAAATCTGACCAGATCTCCATCAAACGTGGTATATTTCAGAGCGACACACTAAGTCCTTTGTGGTTTTGCCTATCACTAAACTCATTTTCAAATATGCACAACCGTAGTAATAAGGGTTTCAAATTGGTGTCTCAAAGAGGAACGTTGTATACAATCAACCACCGATTGTATATGGACGATCTTAAACTATATGCTAGCAATAAGAACGAATTCACAACACTACTGAATTTTACATCACAATTTAGCTCAGATATCCAAACGAACTTTGGAATGGATGAATGCGCGTGTTTGAATGTCACTCAAGGGCAAGTAATAGAAGCAGAGGCAGTCATGCTTAGTTTCAGGTTTTGAGCCCTGAAGAAACATATAAATACCTTGGATATGGTCAGTGCCTCACAAGACACAATAATGTAGTAAAACAACAGTTACAAGCAAAATTCAGAAGCCGCCTTCATAAGATCCTTAGAACCGAACTTAATGCTAAAAACAAAATAAAAGCAATAAATACGTGGGCAATTCCAGCTCTTACGTACTCCTTTAGAATTGTACAGTGGTCACAAACAGACCTGGATAGCCTAAACAGATTAGTCTGTACAACGCTAAGTATAGAATGCACCACACCCAAATCAGCAGTTGAGCGGCTGTGTCTCCCTCGTGAGGAGGGAGGTAGAGGACTGCTAGATATAAAAAGTCTGGATAACAAACAACACACAGCGCTGAAAAAGTTCTTCATCACAAAAGCACAGGACTCACCATTACGTCGCGCAATAACGATATGTGACAGAGATTATACACCACTAAACTCATCAGAAACGGAGGCTGTCTCAAATGTTATACCTATAAAAGATCGAATTGTGGCATAGAAGTCCAAAGTAATACAAGGAAGATTTCCCACTTCCTGGAAAATGCTGATAAAGACGCCTCAATACACTGGCTTAGGGATAGGTTTCTTTTTGGAGAGACGGAGGGTTTCATTCATGCCATTCAGGATTAGGTAATAGAAACAAATAATTATAAAAAGTATATTGAAAAGTGTGACGTGATAGAGAAGTGTAGGATATGTAATAGAACCTCCGAAACCATCACATTATAACCAATTGCCCAAACTTAGCAAACACGGAATATCTTCACAGGCATAACCTAACAGCAAATATACTACACCAAGCATTGGCAGCACGATATGATCTCCTACCACCAGACGAAATAGTCCCGTATTATGACTACAAAGCAAGACCAATATTGGAGAATGATATGTATAGACTATACTATGATCTCTCAATACACAAGGACAAAACTATCGCTGCCAACAGATCAGATCTCGCACTTCACGACTTGAAGAACCAGACAGCATTTCTAATAGATGTCACACATGCGAATAATCACAATATGAATAAAGCTGAATCAGATAAAGTCACTAAATATATACCACTACCTATAGAATATGAAGAGATTCATAAACTTAGATCTGTCGAAATAATACCAATAGTACCCGGACAACATCCAAAACTACTGGTTAAAAGCCTGCTCATAATGCTATAGCGATAAGCTTTTCCAAGTTATTAGAACACCTGCACCAGTTTCCACAATTCCTGACACAAGGAACTACGTACCTGATCCACAAAACTGAAGATCCCAATCAACCAAAGAATTACAGGCCCATAACTTGCCTGTTTGTTTTTTACAAATTGTTTACAGCTGTGTTACATGGAAAAATATACAAGCACTGTGAATAGAACGTAGTCCTGGCCAAGGAACAAAAAGGGTGGGTTAGAGGCGTAAAGGGTTGTAAAGAGCAGCGAAATAACTAAACAAGCAGAAACGAAGAGACGTAATATACGTGTACATCTGTGGTATATCGACTACAAAAAAGCGTTCGATTTAGTACCCCATGATTGATTAAAAAAGTGCTGGGAGATATATAAAGTAGATGAGAGGATCATCGGTACACTATTAACGCAAATTAAATATGTGTGTATGTTACCGGCAATGTGCGAAATTAGTCAAGTCGCGAAATGCCTAGTCAATTTGCGAAATGACTAAAGTGGTAGGCAATCTGCAGAATGTCTGTTGAGTCAAGCAAAGTGAAGGTGGACATGTGTATTTCTTCACTTTGACTAGACAGGTTATAATCATTTGGACCGCTAACGTAAATTAGGTACGGAAGAACTGGTCACATTTAGTGAAAATTTATTTATGTTGTTTAAATATAAAATGGCGTGCTACATATTATTTAATAAAGCAAATCATTCTTAAATATAATATTTTCATAACATAACCTCAATATATTTATCGGTTTTTCAACCTATAGTACTTATTTATTTTTCTTGCCCGTTTCCTGAGATTAAAGTAAAGCTTGAATTGAACAAAAAAACTCTGCTCGTTATAATATAAGTACTGTTTATTTGTTACTACCCAATCTGCCTAGTCAAAGTGAAAAAATAGCCTTGTCCGACTTCACATTGCCTGACTTAGTAGACATTCTGCAGAATGCCTAGAGTATATCAGTTAGTTTGCAAAACACAACCGTCAATCTGCGAATTGTTCGCAGATTGCCTGCCACTTTGGTCATTTTGCAAATTGACTAGGCATTTCGCGAATTGCCTAATTTCGCACATTGCCGGTAACATGTATACTCATAAGGACTTTGACTGTTACAAGATCTAGTAACTATTTGGCACCCACCTACATACGTAGATATTATAAAGGAAAATTTTAGTTTCGGTTTTAACATAAACGTATTGACTGCGAGTCAAAAAAAGTTTTTTAATATCCTCGTCAAGTAATTTCTATTATAAAAAATACTTCTAAAAAGCACCCGTAACGCTCTGTTTACTATGATAAAAATCATTTAAATAACATACACTTCCTTCAATAACACGTTAGTGTGAAAGTAAGGTTACTAATTTCAGTATTAGAGAAACCTGTATTTTCTTTATACAACACGCGAAAATAATACACCTACATTCGATTCAAATAGTGTAAATTTGTTGGACCTTTTTTTGTAGAAAAAGCCTTCAATTAAAATGGTAAATTTGTTACACATAAAAAAAAAACAGACTAGTAAAAAAATATGATATTTTAAAAATATGTTGTCGTTTGAAATTAATTCAGAATTGCCCATTGCAAGTTATAATAAAAGTTGATAAAAAATCTTTCCTTGTACGTAAATCTTTGTTTGAATCATAAAACCATATTGGAGTCTTCCTTCTCATTTTCTACATTATAAAACATTGTTAAACCTGTGGTTGCGGACACGCCCCTTAGACAGGCACCTGCTTTAGGTGATAAACGATATTATACACACATCTCTTGTACACAGGGGTATTACACTACGTCAAAGCGTTTATCAACGATATTACGTAATTTTTGGTGTAGAATATCGTTTATCAACCATTTTAGAAAATTGATTTGTCAAACATCTTTATAGTGTAATATCCCCCTTAGACGGACATACTTGATATGATGTTAAACATTTCCTATATTGTTCGATGTATTTGACCTTTCCTATACAGGCACACTGCTGTGAACGGACGCGGACAATTTAGCATGTATAGTGAGCCCAACGAGAATTGAATAGTTGACTTCGACTTTTACAATGGTTAGCCACACTAGTAATGAGGATCGTCATAAAGCTGTCCCCACCCTCTTCAAAATACTAAACAGACCCTTACGATCTTTATTTATTGGGCCTTTTTAGAATTGCTAACTATCTGGATGGGCGAACGTGATATTCAACGCACCCACCCGGATCGTTGTCGGTAATACACCATCAGCATCCTCGATTCACTCTTGCCAAGAATGCTGTTCCCCTTGCTTTTGCTTATTATTTCTGAATTGTACTTTATGATTCAGCTTCATAAGAGTCATTATAGATCCGCCCCTGAGCACAACACATCGCACAACGTAAATATACTTTGTACTTATTTGACAAGCACGGAAACCTTGCGGCGGAAATTTGTGCATTGAATTTGAACATTCAATGCACAACGTAAATACCGTGCGATCTATAAAATTTATAATAAAGTGAGCGTTGACTTTGAATGACGTAACGAACATATGCCTATCACTTATTTCCTCTACACTTGTCTGTTTCACCAACATTACGATTTTCGTTGTAGTAACACTGAAAGACACATATGCTTGTGATAAAAAATTATAATTATTATATAAATAAATTTTATTCAATCCAACATTCGAAGTTTTAATTACAATTTAATAAAACTATTTAACAAAAATGTGTACTTGTAGATGGCGTTACCGGAGCAAACAGCTGAAGTATCACGTACTGAAGGACATACGTATGTCATGACTTATGACACACTTTGATAAATTTTATAGATCGCATGGTATTTATCAGTGTGGAGCCGGAATTATGAGAAGGTGCTTACGTTTATGATCCATCATCCTAATCCCATACTCGAACTTCGTCGTGGGATGGAACAGGTACCTACAAGCCACACACGAACTCCGCCGGGTCGCTTGGCAGGTAGCCACAGTGGAATGTTTATCCCTTAAGTGCAAAAGTGCTTCGAATTCGATTGAAAAAAATAAATGTTCCTCAATCACACTAGGAAATAGATGGTTTCTACGAACATTCCCTCGCTCCGTTCGGCTCGAACCAAACAAAGACCAACAACACGCGTTTAAATTATTTAAATAATAAATAGTATATTAAACTAACATTTTAGTAGTTCTTAATGTTTTGTCGTATCGTATAATACTGGTAAAATCATTCTTACAGTCCAGTGTTTTTTTCTGTAGTTATAATCAGCCAGGGGATTAACTATGGCGGAGTTCGTGTATTCGTGTACGGAACTCAGGTAAAAATTATTCTTGCGGTGGAGTTCGTGTGTCTGAATTTCTCTACCTATAGAGCTAAAAGATCTAGAGTGATAAACTGCGGCGGAGTTAGTGCGCACCCTATAAGAACAATCATAGCAACCTAGACCAGCGTTTCCCAATCCCAATTACAATGATTGGTTCTTGACAAGTTATTTGCTTAAATAACAAAATTTTAAATTGTTTAACGGGAATATTAAAATTTAGTCGTTCATTACTGATATTTTTGTGCGGCTTCTATTTCAATTCGTAACATCCAAATAAATAAATAAATTAATAACCAGGTGATAATCATAAAATGAGCCATTTATACCTATTTTTTTACAATTTTAATGTTAAAATTGCTCCCAAGTAACGAAAACTGAAAATTGGAAGGTAAATTGTAACAGTGATTGTTTCGTCAAATGTTAATTATAACAAGGATTATTGCCTTGTCTTGTATACAATACACGTATAGTATATCGCCAAGGCTGTTATATTATCGCTCCTGTGCCATATGAGTCAAATACTACTTTCAATATTCTGATAATATAACTACTGTGGAACCCGCTTATATTGAACTTCACGAGGACAAGGTTTTTGGTACATTATAACCGGATGTTCAATTTATTAGAAATTGTTGTTAATGAGCTTTAAGTTGAGACCTGGACGTTCTGTCCGTCATAAGCGAGTTTAAATTATAAACAAGTCCATCAAAAGTGGGTGCTACTGTAGCTGGTTTATTATTATTACCTATAGGGTCTTCGCGCTACGACTCACCCTTCTTGTATTTTTATTTATTTATAGAGCAAATGAAAAACCTCTTTTAACTTGTATATAGTAACATTATTGCTTTCTAGCGGTAGGCTTAGATTTTTTACAAACCCGGAAATGCACGGAACAAACGAGCATGTAAAAGTGAACAACTCCGATTCAGACAAAACACGGCGCCTGACTGCGGAGTTTTCATTTCAACCTGTTGCATTGTTTTTATAAAAAAATGCAAAACAGTTTTTTAAATGATGATTAAATTAGTTTACGTAGACGTTGTTGAAAATTAATATGTAATTAGTCTACTGTCGATCGTTGCTTGATTTTTCAATCTAAATGTCCGTTTTCACAACGACTTAAAAATAGCACTCATAATTCACTTTTTCATTTGCCATGAGTTTTTAACTCAATTGCAATTTATAAGTCATAGAAACAAATCTTTAAATTTAAAAAAGCATCAAGTAAAGGTTGACAGTAGACTGATTATATAAACTTTATCACTGGTGCAGAAAATTTTTCTCCTAGGTTTAATAAGAATTAAGGAGCAAATTGAAATAAAAAGTTTGCACGCATATATAAGTATTGTACGAATATTTTACCGAGGCGAAAGCTTTGGATGCGCGGTAGAACAGACAGGCCACTGTCACCGCCTACAAAGCCAACTTGAGGGGTAGTCCAAAGGCGTAGATGTTCCAGTGCGAACACTACACATCACTTTTACAAGTATTGCTTTTTATTTATATTGTTTATTTTATATAGGAAATATGTAGATATTACCTATATTTTTATTTATATTTTCTGTGCCAGTATTTTTATTAAATATAGTTACTAATCATTCCATTTTACGGACGCCTATGGTTCTTACTTACAAGCTAGCGTCGATTATTTGTCAGAACCAGGTAAAACCACCCTCCCATCCTTTGTTAGTACATTCCCATCTGCGTCAACTCTCGCCTCGGTAAAATATTCGTACAATATAGTTTTGTCTCTGAATCAGAGTTTGGTTATTCTTATGCACCAAATCTGCCCAAAATTCAGAAGCTGATGTCCATTTCTTGCATCCCCTGATCCGCTAAAAGTATCAGTTTACTGATACAAGATAAAAATTTCTTGATTGTCTCTATAAATAATAAAAATACAGGAAGAGTAAGTCATAAAGACCAAGACGTACGACAGATTTTAATGATGGTTGATCGTCATTTAAATCCGTCGTAGGTCTTGGTCTTAAGGCTGTTATGACCAGGTCACGATTAAAAGGAAGAATAATCATCCTTTTCTGTTGAATAACCTAATCAGAAATTTTTGCATGGTTTAAATATAAATTTCATCGCTTGAATTTTAGTTTCAATAATCTTTTCTTAAAAACCTATTGTGAAACTGAAGCGAATTGTGTGTACAAAATTGGATGCAAATTGAGTTTAAATATAAGTAGAGCAAAATCACCGGTGAAAATTGTCAAAATTTCATTTAAATGTATACCGTGTGTATTAAATACTTTTTAATGAAATTAAATTGTACTTTCACGAGATTTTATTAATGAAATCTAATGAAATTAAACAAAAAACATTTAATTATACTTTTTGATCGAAACCAGATTTCTATTGACTTTCGCTTGTATTTTAATTTGAAATTAAAGTGATTTCAGGTTGAGATCTATGAATCGTATCCATTTTAAATATCGCAATTGCAACAGTTGTGGTATTGCGAAAGTATGTCTTCTAGATCACGTATTTTGTCAGTACGTTAATAGTAATTCCAGATGATTTTTTTTAGTAAATTCAGAAAATAGAACATTTGAGTTTACTATTAGGGATTATCATTATCATTGCGCATGAGAAATTTATACGCAATCTTATTGTTTGTTTTGGTTGCATTATGCAATATTAAAACATAGGCACATTGTCATTGGTTCTCGAGAAAGTTAGATTTAACAAAATGCTCAGAAAGTTAACTTTTTTTTGTTATTGTTATTGTCATTGTTGTTTGTTTGTTTACTTCACTATAATCTTGTAATATCTAAGCAATTACAACTTTATTACAAATGATTATTTAATCAAAATTAGAAATTAATTATTAAACTACAATTATAATTCAAGGGAACGATTATACCTAGTCATTACTGGCCAACGTAATAATATAATAGTTATCAATTTCTATTGAAAGATCTAAGTGACGTCTATGTAGTTACTGACTGGGCATAAGCACAGACATTTATTTGCCCATACACATGCAAGAGAATCCATCCATTGCCAACGAATGTATCCGCAAGTTTTGCTGTGGCTCGTTGCTTACTGGGAAATCTAACGAGCCACGACTATTTCTATAGATACGACTGCACTAACCCCAGTAGGAATACTCGTGGCGAGTAAACCGTTATGTTTGTGTTGCATTTTATAAAAAATGCAACACACTCGTAGTTGCCACGAGAAAGCATGGGAAATGACTTGGCATGCTATCCGATTCCATAAACATACGCATTTGCTCGTCAACTCAGCCATTATTGTAGACAAATGTGTGTATTTATGCACAATCAATGCGATACGTACAGCGGTGTCCGCACGTTCAGTGAATTTATTCCAATCACCTAGTTCAGTGATCTCGCAACAATTATCACTGAGCAAGAGAAGCGTCCACACGATTCCAGGATGATCGTGTAAATTGTAGTCTTTTGTAGTAACTTTAGGAATCATGATTAAAATGTGTGATTTTGCAAATAAGAGTAGAAAATTTTGAATAGAACTTTTAGAAATTAATAAATCATAATCACGGTTATGCAGACTGAAAAATACAAGAAATTAGAATAAACAAAAAATCTGAAAGCCTATGGGACAACGATGCAAAAAATTAATAGAGGCTGACAATACTGCAGACCGACATTCTGTAACGAAAACACATCCAATTACCTCATATATACTATACGCAATTGTAAATGAATTTTTGCCTATTATTTGCTCAGAAACTTTACAGAACTGAGTAAGCTACTTGAATCGCATCCACACGCTCCAAGTTTACTGCACAACCCAGTTTACTCAATTATCCCCATCAGAATTTGGAGTGTGTGGACGCCACTTAACGAATAATGTGCCTCCAAACAAATCTTTCATTCTATACTAGTGCTTACTATATGTTGCAATACTTGAATCATACAATTCATAATATTAGTTCAAGAAGATTATTATAAAGGGTGTACCACGGTATTTCTCCTCGGAGTAGGCCATGACTTTTGAACGTAGGGCCGTAGCTTGTTTCAGGTTTTATTAAATTTGACAGTTGTTGACGTTTTAATGTAAAAATCATTCTCACAACTAATAATAACTCATGAAAATTGATTAAGGGTCTTTTTCCTCGAAATTTATTTAAAAACAAGAAGTTTTTAAGCAAAAACAATATGTCAATTAATTTTTCAACAAGTTGACCAGTCGGTAATCATCGTGAGATCTGCATTACCGACAAGCGGTCGGACCAAGCTACGGCACTACGTTCACAAGTCATGGCCTACTCCGAGGAGAAATACCGTGGTACACTCTATATAATATTATGTACATTTTCATTCATGCTGAACGGCGACAAACATTGATCCTCGATATTAATCCTGAGCCAAACATTAGGTATTAACAATCTAGATCATTCGACTAAGAAGTTTGAGTCAATGTTAAATACATAATAACAATCAAATATGAAAGTTAAAACTCGAGCAGTTCTATATCGAAATTATATAACTTATTTTATCTCTCTAATGCTCCAAGTCAATTCGTGTTTTTGAGCTTGTTCTGAAACGTTGTTATATATATTCTAATTGGTATTTAACTATTTTACGCAATATTAAGATAAGATAAAAGAAAAAGACAGAAAACAAAAAACAGTTTCTATTTACATTCATTATGCAGCCAAGCATGACAGAATATTACGTTTTAAAGCCGGTTTTCTCAATAGTAGGTAATGATGGCTAACTGTACATAACTCGAAGTGTGTTAGTATGGTATTTCCTCAACTTTTTACAGCAGTGACGACTAACTAGAATCAATAAAACTTGTCACGCGCTGTCTACACGCTCCAACTTCCTGAAGAAGATACTTGAGTAAACTGAACTTTCTGTGCTCCAGCGTGTTGTAGTAATGGGACAGGCATACGCTCGGAGCATGTGCTTCAACCAGCTGGCGCACAGAAAACCCAGTTCACTCAACCATCCCCGTCAGGAAGTTGGAGCGTGTAGACAGCATCGATAGAGTTCCCATAAAGGTTGTTCTAATTTTTGACATTGCCTTCAAATAAACTTGGCAATCTCTTGCAATTTATAGACTGATGAATAGAGTATGTATCAAATAATAACATTTAAATTGACAAATTGTTTATTCAAATAAATATTGTTCTAGGATCATATTCAAGAAGTTCTAGATAAATGGACACAAATTGACGATGAAATTTGGGCGAAAGTTATTGTCCTAGAAAGGAATCGTCGTGTAGCCAAAGCTTATGCCCGTGCACCAGTCCTTACAGTAAATGGTTCCGATGATGGATTCGATGGTTTTCGGTATGTATACAAAAATTTGCATTCAATCAAAATAGAAAATCTCAACATATATAAAAAAAGAGAAATCAATGGCAGAATCTACCATCCATGTATCCCATTTGTGTTTCGTTTTCCTAAATTCGATTAAATCGGAGAAAAAAGTAGAACTCTAATCCATGAACATCGCCACAATTCAATTGTCTTTATCAAATACAAATCTTTATTTGAATTGATGTGTGTTTTACGTATATAAATAAGAATCTTGATAGGGATCGTGTTATTTTTATAAAATAGCAAAACCTTTCAAATGTCTCGCCATCACTACCGGCTATATCGAGCACTGTAAAGTGACAGTATTTATAAACTGCTGAAATTGTACTTTCGATATTGTATAATTTTTCCTTGTAAACAACAGAGCCGTAACTAACCTTTTGCCTGTATGGCCCCAGCCACAGGTGCCGGGTCTCTATAGGCGCTGAAGATTGGTTTGTGGACCTGATTAGGGTAGAATCGTGACCTTTACAAAAGCATATCAGCTCAAAAAAATAGAAGTGAAGATGATGATTCTCTTACTTTACTCTTTATCTTCTGATTATAAAGCGTAATTTTTGTATTTAGCCACAGGTGCTAAAAGTTCTAGGTACGGCTCTGATAAATAAGGAAGAAGGATATCGTTATTGTCAGTATTTTAATAAATTAATTAATTACCTAGTTTCGATAAGGATGAAGATATTTTCCTTTTAATAGTCGCGAATACAGCGATACTTCCACATATTGTAGAACGTCGATTATCCAGGAATCCAGGAATCTCAATATGCGAAGTCGATACATAAATGATTAAGAAAATAATGAATTATAGAAAAAGCAAGGAGAAACCCCATTTTGTGGGGCTATGTATTGTTGCGTTAAGGCCGCTATTCACAGGCTCTCCAAACATCCAAACGTGGTAGCATTCTAAAAGCTGTTCGTGAATAGGGTAATCATATGAATTTGACGTGGCGCGATGCTCTTGCCGAATATTCGAACGCACCAAGATCCAACAAAGTGTGGACTTATCGTGAATGGAACAATCCGAAATGGCCTAACCAACGTGGATTGTTCGATCCACAAATATTATCATTTTATTTGAACATTTGGCGCGCCCGTGAATGGTATCCTTTTATGAAAAACATTGTTAAAATCTAATAAAGATTGTTACAAAATAACCGCTCTAATCCTAGACAAATCCTTTCTAATCGTTGTCTTATGCAGTAATTTGTCACAATTTATTGAAGATGCTCTATACAATCCTAAAATTATCTCAAATATATTCCTATTGTTTCAATTACAGTGTTGAATTAAAAAAATTGATAAATGAAAATAAATTATTACACAATTACCTAACTCGTATTGAGAGCATAACAATAAATATTTATTTATTTAATAGCTCAGACACACTTGAATGAGTGTGCGGCAAAAGGACGCGAGTGCGCGCGCATATTCAAGTGTAGGGGAAACTGTTGTACTTCGGCACTATGTGTTCCTAGGCCATTTGGCTCGTTTGAAATATTCCGGCGCTAGTAAATTCTGTTGTCTGTGGTATTCGGTACATTACTGCCAACTATACAATGTGAAGTTAGTCCCTCCCCGCCATTAAGTCGGTGTTTGGTGTTATCGAAGTGAAAACTTTTTTTGACGAAAAAGTAAATATTTTCAATGTACTTTGAAGTCTGATAGTTTTATACGTTTTATAATACAGTAGAAACTCGATTATCCGGACTAATTGTTGTCGTTAGGCATTCGGATAATCGAAAATCCGGATAATTGAAAGTATGAAGAAAAGCGATTTTTATACATATGTACATATTATTACATAATACATAATGCTAGGCGTGTATTAAAAACAACAAAAACAAAGTGAACTTGACAACAAAAATCAATGTTTATTAAGAAATTATTAGGAAATACATTTTCGTACGTACGTATGTACCTATGTATGTATGTGCATGCAAGTTATAGTACAGTTTGATGAACCTATAATAAAATCAAACTGCTTAATAATGGATTTTTACACAT
>JAZBHA010001355.1:0-22892 GCA_037464855.1 Iselma pallidipennis | reverse complement strand
TATATAAAGGAGGAGTGCGCTTTACTCCTAAGATCTGTTAGATCGATAAAGAATCATTAAAGAATATATTACATGCTGGAAGCATTACATTACTGGTCTCATTCGCTTCGATCTAACTGTTTTACATTAACCATCAACTAAACTCAATTTCCATAATTAATATTAAATCAAAATCTTTGGTTTATGGTTCCTAGAATTTAACTATATTTACTAAAAAAAAAAAATCTCCAAGGTGATAAAAAATGTATCTAATAATTTACTTGCTTTTGAAAATATCGGCTTATGATACACGTGTAACACTCATTATTTTGCAATATTATAAATTTATTCATTAGTTTCGACCTTACCTAGCTTATCATCTCTTATTATCAAGGAAAACAACAGTAACAATTAAATGATGACATGTATACATATACATATGTCGATCTATAATGTACGTATATGCATATTAGATTTGGTTAACGTTGTATATTTGTACATTTGTACTAAACTACAAATCATTACAGTATGTAATATGTATCAGTTAGAACTCATGAGTTGTTAGTAAAAAGTGTAACTAGATGTGAATGGCGGTGATTGTTTAAGAAATAATACAGAGGTCATAGAATTCTTTGGACCATCATCAGAGAACGTTCTTGAGCAGGGCTAGTTCAGTACACGGATCTGTATCGAAGAACGGGCGGGGAGGCCAGCTTGTTGGGGTCAACTCGTGACCTCAAGTCGAGGGGTACACGGCTACTTTCCCACGGACCCGCCCGCAATATCTACCGCTCTTCATCTGGTTCTAGTCTGTCATTAAATATGGCAATATGTAGTGAAGCAATTCAGATCTACAATAATATACATGCACAACTGTATCGATTGAAGGACAGATTAAGCAATATAGTGTAAAAACAGTATACATATTGCTAATATGTGTAAATATATATTAGTATACCATATAGGAATAAATCACCTTTTAGACAACATCAAGAGCAAACCGATTCTAATTAACTAGCCAAAGATCTAATCCTGATTAGAGTTTTTCTGCAATGCTCGACTTTCAAACTTTCATCCTATCCACCAGAATTAAATTATTGAAATATACAAACAACACAGACACAATACACACAAATAGAGTAAAATTTTACTAAAACTCATTTAAATTCAAATAACGTTATTAAATACCTTCTTTATTTTATATTTTAGAAATAAAGGTCATGCTTTGTTTTAAAATTTATTCCCAGCAATATTTCATAATATACCTAACATAAAGGAAATTTTTAAACTTTTATGTAAAAGAAAAGCTCACAGGACATGTTTAAACAATTTGACGACGAATGTGGAGTGAAAGTTAAAACTTTTATCAACAATAATACATATATAAATTTTTTTTTGAACTGTGTACCGTGATTATGGTGAGAGCTTTTTGTTTCTATTGAACCATGTAAGTTGATATTTTTTCGCTTTGTTATTATTGATGTTGATCGATTCTAGTCTTGCGGTTATTTATTTACATGTAGGTATACCTATATAAATAATTAAAGGTTAAAATATTACACAAATGCAACTGCTAATTCTAATCAGTTCTACAATATTGTGTTTCTTTTATCATTAAAACGTTACATGAGGAAGTATTTCGCGAGGGCTAGCTTAATGTGTCCTATGAGATAATTCAACTAGCCTCACTACCCCTCCTCTAGCCAATTAACCTCAGTAAAGTCTTCTTGATTCTCTAATTTTTCTGTTTTGCGACGAAATTTAGTATTTAACTGTGAGCTTATCTTTCGAAAGAACCTTTCAATAGCGTTTTATTTCAAAATATAAAGCAAAGCTTATTCCCTGTGCAAATTTCGCATTTTGCAATGACTTACGAAAACAAAAATGAAGTAGGATCCACTAATTATTAAATACTATTGGTGGTAGTTCTAATTGTTTGAAAATGAACTCTTAACATATCGAAAAGGTTTGTTAATATAATAAAAGAGAGATTATATAAAAATGTTGAAAATTAGTTGGTGTATACGATTTGGGAACCGTGTGAACGCAATCAGTAGGTACTCATATCATCAAAACTATGAATTTATAAACTATAGAAAGATAAAAGCAAATACTCTGCGAGAGTGGTTCAATAATATGATGCAAACACGCAAGTAGGTAATTGTTTCATTTAAGAACTGAACCCAAGATTTCCCACGATGGGCTTCGGACGCATCAACCAAATAGTAATTATTCTAACCGCTGAATACATAATTCAAGTAGAAGAAGGGAAAATAACTATTGCAAAAGATCCATACACAATATTCATATTACAGTATGGACTTAAAGGGTAGTCCAGCGGCGTAGATACTGCAATTTATTGTTCTCTTATGCTATTAGTCAATCAAATATTAGTATTTTTTGTAAAAGGCGTGTATTATAGAAATCATGTAAGAAAAATATTTTGGATGGATGCGCAGTAGATCTTCAATAGGTGGGGGATACCAGAAAAGCACGTACTAGCAAGAATTGTGAATCTCCAGTGGTATCCCATATTACAAAAGTCTCTAACGATGAATTTTTCGAAATGAAATCAAACTTTTAAATTTTCAAAAAGGCAACGAAAACCAATTATCTAATTTGCTTTACAAGTTACATCGATCTTTTATGTTCTTATTGTAGTTTATTTATCTATTATTTACCTATCTTGTAGTTAGTTGCAACGCCACTGTCAGAAATACACGAATCAAACCGAAGTGTTCACCGAAAGCTATCGAATGCATTTAAAAATCTGACCGAAAATATTTTTCTTAGATGATATGGACTATATATACGTATAGGCATACTTTTATGAACATAGGTATTTTATTATATAGTCATCTTAATTTCTTTCTTAAATCTCAACATCTAATATTCACTAAAAACGTTAGATAGGTATACAGCAAAGACGGCCCTGTAATTATTAATAAAAGGACCTATCCAATTTCGGGTGCATGAATGTGTGGAGTGTAATGCAAACATTATTGTTCGCCCAACCGGATTTTCCAAATCTATATAAATTAATTGCAAAAAAAAAACCATTAACATAATTATGAACCTACAGTAATGATTATTACAATTCTGATGATGCATATACCTAAGTAGATTGGCAAGCGGCTTTGCCCCTTCAATAGTCACGGAATGCTCAACATTCTTCTAAAGAGCTTTCGTAAACTAGTTACTGTCAATAACGGTTTCTAACATCGCCGAGTAGTTTTCGTTAATTTTTCTCATACTCCATTTGTATGGTAGAATTTCATTGATCTTATGGTCTTTTTTTTAGACGCCCGAATTATTGTGTTTAAATTATTTAGGGAGAAATCAGAACTCACCTTAGAAAATCCAATGTTAGGCGTTGGTGTTTGTTCCAGTCCCACTTCATGGCATTTAAAGGCTGTAAAATAAATTCACTCTCACTTATTTTAACAATCAATTTATAATTTGATGATTGCTTCAAACCGTTCTTTGAAGATTTAGGGACACTTTTACAAAGCACAGATAAAGTCTAAGCAGTTATATATAAACATTTCTATCAAGCAAGCAGTTTAACGAATAATTTTCTAAAGTTTTGATAAGACACTTTCATGTCAAAATTAGGACTTCTGAGAAATTTTCTTCACAGAAATGAAGCTTCCGTAAAGTTTCCATCAAAAATTAAGCAAGAAAAATATCGACATAATATGCTATAAATTAAATATTTTTTATTTCTTTCTCTGTATCATGTAGTTACCATTTCTATTATTATTTAGGCCGTTTTGTCCCACTTCATCACTACAGGATAGATTTGTTCCCAAAGTTATCTGTCCTATACGTTATACCATATTGCATATTGTAAAATGCAGCCTCCTGCACACCAATGCGATTTTTCATTGTTTGAGATTTGGAACCCATGGTGGTAAATGAGTTCCAAATCTCAAAGTTGCGAATTTCGACACAGGAAACGAAAAATTGCATTGTGTGAGTATATGAGGGAGGCTTAAGTATAACAGAAATGAATATTAATAATAAAAGAAAGAACAAAAATTAACAAACTAATTTCAAGCACAAACAAAGAGTAAAATTGTAGTTTTAGAATTATGTATATTAAGAACAAAAATGTGCATATTATAATACAGTTACTATATAAGATGGGTTAGTGACACTTTTTAGTTCTAGTAGGAGTTTATAATTACCGGAAAATTATTCGGCCAATTAACCATCCGGTGTTTAAAATATCTTTAAAACTAACTAATATGAGATTTATATTCAACGCCATCATTGATATCATTTTAATGGTGTTCTATTACCCGTTTCGTAATAAAACATATTCAGCCAAATTCTACGACAATTGACTAGAGATTATCCATATCACTAACGTGAAGATAATTTCCTGTTTGATTCTGTGACAAATCTACATCATTTTTTAAGGTCATAAAGTCTAAAAATAAAGGCGATGTAGACGGGATGGGACATTGACAAAATTTGGAGATATAGATGATCATCTGTCGTAGAATTCGGCTGATTATTTACATACAGAATACTTATGATTTCATATTATAATTTATTCGAATATTCATTTTGATGCTTTGATTTCTATCTCTTAACAAAATCGAAAATTTAGTTTTCTTACATTAATAACAAAAGCCAGTTATCTAAAGTGATGATGGTAAAATCGGGAATAGAGTATATTTTCAATCCGCTCACATTTCAGAATACGCGACAGGATAAAACAATATATGTATATATCGTACATACGGAAGAAGAAACAAAAAAAAATATATAAAAGCAAAGTTTTTTACAATGCTCGGTGCGACAATGAGTGACATTAAATCACGCATTTTGGATTCAATTGATGAAATTACCCATTGTTTATTGAAATTGAACTGTGTAATATTAAGTCAATCAACGTCGTTTGCAAGTCCTAGTGACAAAATTCTCCATTGATTGGCCTGTCAATTAACTTTCCACTAGACATGTATACGTGCCTGCGAACGCTTCTTATCTGATTCGTCCGTCACTGTAACGGACGCTGGAATGTTTATGGAACACTGAAGAATATATATCTAACTGGCGTCATTTACTTGCAATTGAAATTATTCCATCTTATATATTTTTAATTTTTCTCTATGGATATATCGTTATAAATTAAATGTCCGTTACGATATGTTATAATCGATACGATATAAGCAAATGAATAGATAGGCGGAACGTAATAATAATAATAATAACAAATCTACACATATTGGGCCAGTTTCATAATCAACTTTAAATTAACTTTAACTGCTAAAGTCGCAGTCTAAGCCCCAATGTTTATACGTCCTTGTTTACCTAGAAACGTGCATACTCTGGTCTAGACTGTTTTAACATGCAATAGGCTTAGTTACTTTAAAATAGATTACGAAACTGGTGCATTGAGGAAGAATCCTCCCGAAATAGACTGACTGTAGCCTACCTTAGAAATCCGTAAGGTGGATTAGTTTTATTAGTTTGTTAGATTTTACTATGTTTGTTAATTCTCAGTTTAATAAGCAATCAGATGTACAAAATTATTAGACTGATGTGTGCAAGGGGCGATGGTCTCGGTGGTGCATCAACGTGTTAGGGAGATATTGACAGACTTACGTTAAACGTACGCTAAACGCTAAATCCTGATTATCGCCTGGTAGAAAGAGACGGACAAACAAGTGCAACACTCCATAAGGATATCTGCACATGCTGTCTTCATTATCTATCAGCAGTTAACGTTTAGCGTACATTTGTCGCAAATATAACAAAATCTTCCCATTATTGAAAACGTAAATTTTTCAAGGATAACAGTATACATACTACTAAACTAAAGATACATAAGGATAAAATAGTTACCTTGTTGAAAATAATTAGCTTTTCTGACATATACACAAACTAATGCCATAAGTTGGAGTTGTGAAAGCCTTTGTCTGGTTGATGGTGGTAAAGGTAACAGCTCTCTTAAATTTGCTATTTCAGCATTTATTAGGTCTCTTCGTAGCTTGCTGGCCCCTTTGGTTGACTTGTTCGTGTCAAACCTTAAAAATTACAATGAAATAATATATAATATGATACATACATATACATACCGAGTGTACGTACAACCGATATTTTGGGTCAAAGTAGGCTATGAACTAAAAGTGTAATATTTTCTAACTTAAATCGAAACGCCAACAAATTCTGTTTCAATGAAGTACACATTAAACTACGACACTGCGTTCTCAAACGATCGCTTACAAAGTTTGACGGTGTAGGGTTGGTATAAGTATATTATGATAGATGTATGGCCCGCTTAAAGCGGGGTTTACATTGTTCAATGGAGTTGATTAAGTCAGATGAATTTATGTCATCTGAAATTATACGAATACCTGATTTATCGTTTGACCACATCTATGCCTATATACATACTCCATTTTATACACAAAATTCTTTAAAATATTAAAAAATCATAATAAAAAAGTTGGGCTCTTTAAGGGGCGGACAAGGATTCAAATGATGCAAATGTAAAGATAAATGCGCAACAAAAGCGTGCATTTGTAAACTTTCAACGATTAAAAGTAGTAGTCTGTGCAACAATAAGAACTGCTTGCTATCCTATACTTATTTGAAGAAAACTGTTTTGTTTACCGATTTTTTAAATTTCTCGCTGTTCCTATTTTTCTAATTGATTAATTTTTTTATCTGTAAGATTATTTTTTGAACATTACTTACTGGTAAAAGCATGTTGTATATGTTGTGGGAAAAAGCACCAAATATTTTTAGTTTTAGGATTTAACACGGCGGTTTTTGTTCAATAATTTAATAGATGTCTAAAACAAGTTTTGTTACACTCTATTATATTTTCAATAATTATAAAGGAGTTAATTGATTATCGGTTTCAATGTGTTTTTTTTTATATATATAAATTTAATTATCAATATATCACACTTTATTCCGACTAATCGTTTTCACGCTAGTATACAGATTTACCTTAAAAGTCGATAAAAAACGTTACTATTTGATACATAAATTTGTTTCGCACGATATTGTTCAACAAATATGACTAAACTATCAGTCTAAGGGTGCGGATACATGGAGAGATTTTTCTCTCCCTAACTTTTCCCCTTTTCTCAAGACAAATAAAGAGGAAGATATAATCTCTCCTTTTTAGCACAAAAAGAGGAAAGTTAGAAAAGAAAAGTCTCTGATTCGAAAATAGACGACGCAGCTGGTCCACCGTCACCGCCTCGCCGTAGCATAATACCCTATATAAAAATTAGCCTCAGTTGTATCACATACGGTAACAAGGTGAAAGTTCAATATAGAATAATTAGAAGATAACCAAAGCAAAAGAAATACCTTGTCACTAACTGGCATGTTTATTTAGGAGGGCGAGAAGCCGATTATTGTGATATTATTCGTGACTGAAAGTTCATTAAGCTAAGTATTTTGTATCAGTAACGGTAGGATGAGTTGTACGTAAAGAACATGTAGCCAATCCTTAATAAATCCGCTTGTTAATTACTGTAGCCGTGTATCTCAAGTTCACATGTTGTTGCTTATGTACTATCATGACACTCTACTTGTACCGGCTGCAAGTCGGTACAGTTTTCAACAAACATATATTAGAAGAAAAAGGAATTCTAAAACTAAAAACACGTTTTTCTGAGACTATCGCAGGATCAGTCCAAATGATGTATAAATTTACTATAGATTATAAATTAGCCAGTTAAGGGTTTTTTAACTTTCTCGATATTTATGTGAAAAATTTTTGTTATTGGATTAGCTCAATGTTAATGATTGAGATCAGTTTAATTGATACCCTACCTCTATCGTAATGAAAATACGTTAGAAATAACCATATTGCGCCGACATTCGAATAAGTTTGTATGATTTATTGCATCGATTATAAGCAAAATACAGATAAGCAACACCTTCTTGGCCTGTAAAAACTTAACTGATCTTTTTGTTCCCCGACATTTCGGAATTTCGGTTCAATGTTGCGGGATGTGTACATGTTTTCTTGCAATATGATTTTGAATTGTTTGCTGATATTAAAGCCGCTAATAGTCAATTTTGGTAATATCATATGGACAAGGGACAAGTGCGCCCTTGTTTCAGAGATAAAAAGGGTTGGAATTTTCGAAAAATTTGTTTGAGAAGCAATGCAATCCTACTTTGGGTGAAACTAAATCTGAATTAAGTCAGCAATGTGCCATAAGTAAATTATCAAACGTATGTGATATTGCAATAAGCATCAGTACAAGTTATCATGGAGCCTACACATCATTTTGGTTCCCTTTTTCCTTGGTTCGAGGAAAATACTTGACATGTAGGTACTTATGGTAGATAAATTACACTGGGTGTCCGGCTTAATTGGTCGTAGCATAGTATTCTCGTTTTCTTTTATTCTATAGAAAATTAATATCAAGTTACACCGCTGAAATCAGTCAGGTCAGGTCATTAACAGACATTGACACATGTTATTAATTATCATCTTCCTTCGTATAATAAGTATTCCGAGATAACAGGAACTATACTATGATATAATATAATATTTGTTTTACTGCACAGTTTGTGTATAAAAGACGTATTCTTGTCCCACAGAAAGGCACAAACACTGTTGACACTCCATGAATTGGTTAATTTATTGTCCACATAATAGCTGTTTTTTAACGATGCAATATATTCATAGAAGTACTTTGCTACTGTTTGAGTCTGCAATAGTTCGTCCTTGTATTTGAACTGCACTACAGGCCAGTGTTTAAATGCATACAATGTAATATAATAATTGTTTAGAGGCGGATTAAAACAGTCCGGGGGCCCAACAATTTTTGTCAAATAAGTCAAGTGCCCCATGGATCGCGAGGTCCCGTTTAATCTGCCCTGTAATTATTACAACAATTATGACTACGCAACGTCATTGGTTTAATGCAAAAATATACGTATTGAAACTAACTTGAATCCACTTTAACCGTGTTAATGACTGAAAAACGGTTAATATGTGTTCGTGTATATGAAATTCATCTAACGATACATATTTCTCATTCATTTAATTGCCATTAATAATCTTAAGCTCTACTGCTAACCTGACAGGGATGTTGCTTGCAGGTGCGCCAGTTGTGCACCACACAGGGGCGCCTTACAGACTGCGCCACCAAAAATCACAAAAATAATCTTTGTGTTTTGCGTTTTCTCAGAAATTTTCTTATATTGTGCTCTGTTAGGTTTGTTTTATTTAATTTCATCCGTAAAACTTCTCGCATTTTTTTGAGGAAGGGAAAATAACGGATACAAAATATTTTTTGCACAGAGGCGCCTGCTAGGCACGCAGCGGCTATGCTACCCGGATGTATTACGTCCATTAGATCGATTTTATTTATATGTATAATATAATACATAGTTCTAAGAACAAGTTGTAAGACGATTGAGTTTTTACTTTCCTCCATCACTCCCTCCACTCGATCCTTTTCTACATTTATTCAATTCATTTTTACGCAAAAAGTTCGTGTCAATTCAATCAATCGAAGATTACACATAATCGCCGGTGATTATGAACAATTGACAAACATATGAGTAATATTGATGAATTTGCATAGATTTGGTACATAAAAATCAGTGGTGGATCTACTATGATGCTAATGTAACTTAAGCTTCAGGCTAAAAGAGATCCCTGGGCAAGTCCCTTTTATGTCGGATAATCGAGATTCTATTGTATATCGCAATTTTTAGTAGAATGAATTAAATGAAAATTGACATTACACTTTGAATAAGTTCCAGAAAATCATAAAACTCACATCAGTAACAATAATGATAATAAAATAAAAATATTATAGATCTTATTTGATACCGGGAAGCAACAATAATGAAATGTAATAATTATGTGATGGATTTAAAGGTATGGATTAAAGAATGCGGCATATTCAATAGAACTGATTTCAATGCATATTATACGGTTACATGGATATTCTATTCGATGATTCACTAATTAAATCCTTTTTTACATCTTTTCATATTGAATTTATTTAATTCGTCTAAATGTTTGTTAACGCCGAAATTAATTTAGATGTTGGTAGGATTTCTTTTAAACATTTTGAGTACGATGACCTGATTGCATTTAAATGCGGACAATATGTTTTTCAACGTTTGAGAACCAATCGAATTATAGATAACTTGGAACCGTGCTAATATGATTAATACGGTTTTTTTATTCTTGTTTTTTAGACTTATTGTTTCAACATAATTTTTGTCCAAAATTGTTTGTTCACTCCCAAATACCTATATATTATTATAACAGTTTATAATTTAGATATAATTATTGAATGAATATAAATATAAATTATCAATAAACAATAGGTTATAATTTTTAACCAACAGAGAAGAATGAAGCACCGCCTCAGTTAAATGCATTATCGAGACTTCCACCTGGTAGGCCATGTTTCTCATACTCTATCCAGGTTAAACCCTACTAACAAATAGAAAATGTAATTTGGTTTTGTTTTTTTTTGTCGATATACTTTGATAAAACTGAAACTTCAAAAAGCACGCAATTTTGAGTTAAAGTGATTTAAGCTTTTTTAATTTGTCCCTTTTGATAATGATTTGAAATTTCCAATTTCCGTGTTTTTGGTCCTCCTATTATTGTACTGATAAGTAGGCATACTATTTTGGCGGCATAATTTATAATCTATTGTCACTCTGCGAGAGGTTCTTATATAAAGCATCAAGTCCTAATATGTATATATGGGTATATATGAATACTGTATCTATATATGTTGAACATTTCGAATATAAAATAGATAAGAAGACGACACATCTCTGGGTTGGCTTAGGGAGGTCGCGAGACGGGAAACCGAACTTGTTGCCGAACCAGCAGACGAGCCAAACCGGAGCCGGTGATGTATCTTAACAACCATTACGTATTCTCTATTCTCTATCTTCTTTACTCCCCCGCTTTAAAGAGATCCGTAACAGCGCATAACGCACTGCGCACACTGGGTCAGTACACGCGCTTACTCCGGTATGTCACTCCGGGGGGACACCGGCCCTGCTATTGTGGTGAAAGAGAACTACTCAACTATATACCACACAAGTATATCATCACCCTCTAGTGATTTCATAAATACTACCCTAAGTCAAAAACAAACAAAAACGGAGACGTATTGATATTAATCCATCACGTTAAACTTGAACAATTTCTGGTTATATAGTTGTCTTTAAATGACGACAAATTGTCAACGTGAAAATCAAAAAAGAACTATTTCTCAGATCAGTATAAACTAATCGTTGGAATGTTAATAGGGCATATCTATCTATAATTATTATAATAGGGTCGAGGGCTGGTGAAGCTTTGATCACTTCCGCTCGTTGCCATTCAACCAGGAAGAGTTTGATTTTGATAGAATATTAAAAATGCAAATACATGGTCTCCGCCTTGCAACCTACCCTCTCAGTGTTTTTGTTATTTGGAGAGCAAATCATGTATACCTATATGGCGGCACCCAAACTACATTTTAGTGGTAAAATTGGACTTTCTAGATCTCTAGAAGTGCAAGAGATGGACGTCAACTAAAGTTTTTGTTTCAATTTATCCCATAATTTTAATAAAAAATTAGAGGAGGCGTTGTTAAGAACTAGTAATCAATCTACTGTCAACCCCTGCTTGAAATTTCTATTGAAATATTAGTTTTCATAATGATTAACAAATGATAGTTAAGTTAAAAGCTGATAACAAATAAACAGTAAAGCTTCGACAGTAAAGTTTTCAACAACGCCTACCTAAAAGCAATTCGGTTATTCGAAAAATTGTTTTAAATTTGTAATAAAAACTATGAAAGAAATCAAATGAAAACCTATTATTTATTGTTTAAATTTTTAACAAACGAATTGTAACAACGTTTATCACCATTAATAACATCTGAGGAAGTTTGGCAGCTTCGACTGAGATTCGAACTCGAGTCTCCCAATTTCCGATATGGGTTCTACAGAACCGATTCACATTTAGCCCCACAAAATTTCCAGACGGCTCTGTGTAATTCTATAAAATGTTTGAAGGATTTTCCAACGATTAAATGATTTTATTGGTAGGTAATCGAAGAAAGTATTTAAATAAAAAAAAGGTAATAAAGCCTGTATTGGTTAATGAAAAAATTATAGCTAAAGTAACACTTTTATGATTGCAGTTTATGATCGCTGTCAATGATATCTACAGGTATGTTTATCTATGTACATCGTATGTTTTTCTATTTTTACGACAATTAACATTACATGTTTCAATGTACTATAGATTGAAAAAAAAAATACTATACAATAGAAATATAAATTAATTGAATCTCCTTTATTTGACATAATAATGACGTTTGGTGAACTATAAATACATTTTACAATGGATTATATAAGAATTTATAATAGGAAATAAAAAACAAATCAAGATGGATTTATTGCATTGGTGATGAAGTTAACAGTAGTAAATATCAAGCAATGATGTATCAACAATAAACTAACTGGTTGTGTAAATTGATGTTAAATATTATTTGTCCAAAAACAAATTCAAAGTATCGTCTGGAGAAGACTCTGAAGGCGAAAGTTGATATTAAAATAGGAAACAGCTAGTATGGAACCCTGAACCTTTTAGTATGGGGATGTACATTATTTATAATTTCTTTTTTAGTAACATTATTTATAATTGTATCAATTAGAGTATTTAGTTAGGTGTCAGTATTTCATTTCTTTTGTATGTGTTGATTTGTGTGTTGAAATAAAAGCTAATTGATAGACCAACTGTCAACTAGACTCTTATTTATAACATGATAATATAGAAGTTATTGCAGTAATAGTTTTCAGATTTTTAAAAAAAGCTTGAATAATAGGAGTAATAAAAATACGAACTTTTCAACTATTGTGACTCAAATACTTGGACCAACTAAAATATTGCCAAGAAACCCAGCTAGCAATTGTTAACTTTTAGGCCAAATGTCTGGCAAAAAAGAGCTTATTACAAAAATATACCAGCTGCAGTGCTGAAGAATGCAACGCAAAAACTTTGTTACGACCAAATAATTATCACCGACAAGTTACCACAACAAACAAGATATCACACTGATAGATAAACAGAGCAAAATTGACACTATGCTACCCCACAACCATACTCTGAAGGAAGCTTGTACGAAAAAGTCAGTAAATACATGATGATAGAGTAGATATTGTACCCATTGTTACCTCTGATATGGGAATTATTTCCAGCATATTACTTAATGGTTCCAGATGATAAATTAGTGCTAAAATCCACAACAATTAATGCTGTACCAGCGGATAGTTCAAATTTGGACCGGGTATTAGAAGCATGAACAATAGACCAACTGTAATCGAATGTTACCTATGATAATCTTCAATCCTATCTCATCTTATTTCAAACTAGCTATACGCTAGGCGATAGTGCACTAATAAGGAAGTCGAAAAACAGAAAAAGGTTGCCATAACACCAATAGTAACATGTGCATCGGGTACATCTTTCAAACTGTTAGCTAAAGAACAGAAAAATCTGCCCGCAAACAAATTTATCAAAAACCTATATTAATAATCAGAAATGTACCTACTTGGTAGCTTTGTGGAGATTTTTGGAATATACCGAATCGTAACCATCAGTGCTTCGTCCTGTTGGTAATTAAACTAATGGATAGATAAGGGGTTTCGTGGTTCAAAATTTGAGAACCAAGAAACCGTGTTAGAGTTGAGACGAATTTTTCAGCTCATTAAGAAAAGGATAATTAGTATAAGTAGAACGAGTTGTTGCCATACCTTCACTCTTTTGCCAAATTTAAATACGGTAGAATCTCTATTATGCTGATTATACTGTATTTAATTACATATAGGTACGTTTATATCATTCAATTATTTTTGTGTTCAAATAAAAAGCTATTATCGATCTAGTTTAGCAATAACAATCCAAATACATACCGATTTTGATGTTTTAACACACACGACATTATCATTTGCCTAACTTAACACGTCACTTGCCACCATAAAGATATAAAAATTTAGTCTACGGCGCCATATAATTTACTTTTCCAAATACGTAAGACGTTATAATGAAGATGTTGCATGTTTTATGTTACAATAACATTACTGAAAATCAAGCAAATGAATAGTTGGAAATTGACGATGATGATATGGAATACGAATATCATGTCTTGAAGGAGATACGGACAATATTGTTGTTAAAAATTCGTAATAGTACATTTAGAAAAGCGTACAATAGAAAACGGCGAAGAAAAGTAATCTCTAATTAGATTTTTATAGTAATTAATAATTTTGAAGTGTTCGTTAATCCGTCTATTTCGTTACTCGGTCTCAATACTGACACATAAGGCGGGTTCTACTGTATTTGGTAGATATTTGACTAATACTTATTGCGGTTCTAGTTGAATTCATAAGATCTATAATAATATAAATATATATAAAATTTATCTACTATATGTAAGGTAATTTTTTTGTTATATTTTTTTACATTTAATAAGTAATAACTATTTCTAGTTCATTTCCGCGTTAACAAGAAATAATCACATAAATAAAAATACATAATGTTTTCGATTGATCCTCGATTTTTTATTATTTTTTTATTAAAATAAGACATCATTCCCCTTTCTATTAGATTCTCAGTTTAAAATGGTTGTAATTCCTACTTAGTTTATCAAACATCTAATAACTAATTATACTCGTCTCGTCTTCAATATCTTTTAAATTACTATTTTGTAACATTTTAGCTATTTTTCTATATTTTTTCGTCATTTCTACATAAATTTTATTTATCGTATTTTTATTTGATTGTTGGCTGTTTAATATTATTGCAAATTTTTCAGTTTTTCGAAATGGAAAGCTGAAATTTCGCGATAAATCTTGTAAGTTTGTGACTTACCGTCGCATTGAAATCACTAATAAATATCATTCGATTCTCTAAATATTTCTCTTAAAATTTATTCTAATCATTGTTAAAACAAATGTTTATTTGAAAATTAAGATTTTTTTTGGTTTATAAAATTATCAAGTATTTTTATTATTGAACAATTCAAAATAATAATCCTACGTATTTTTTTTTTTACCTTGTAAACATGATTGTCTTTCAATAAAACTGTAATATATGTTACACATTTACAACACACACATGGTAAACATAAAAACGGCGCGAATAAATGAAATACACGTGAGATATATCGTAAAAGTAGCACTAGGATATACGTTTGTGTTGCTGAAATACCAAATTGTTGTGTGGTGCACTAGTGGTACCCTGAGACAACTAACCGCATCGAGGCGCCCTTCCAAGTCCGCAGACCCCTTCTATCTACAAAACACTTTAGATTATTGTCGATGATACAATGTTGTTCAACAATTTTCACCAAATTTTTTATTAATATGCCTTTATTATTATTATTGCAGATTATAAAAATTATGATGATGATAATGATTATAATGATGACAATAAATCTTTATACATATTTATAATGCGAAATTTAATGAATGTGCATACATGCAGCATTTACGCTAATAATTCATATCAACATTAGATCATGTTCATTTAAAATATTCGACCACACGCAACAGCAATAGATATAAAAAACAGAAAATATATCCACATTTACACTATCAATATTTGATCGTCAACTAAATCAACAAGTTTACCATGCTACCAGCAGATTTTCTGTCATATTATCAGATTAAATTGAGCAACCAGGGGCAATTGCCAAAATTTGTACTCATTGTCAGTATTTATACATATTGGGTAAAGAACGATATTTTGGACGGTGAAAAATCATGAAATTAGTCCTAAAATAACTAATAATAAGAATTGGTTAAAATATTTTTTCTATTTTGTGTTGATAATGAAGTCATTATGCAACACAACACTGTATCAAAACAGTCCCTGTTTTGATACAGAAAATTTTATTTTTTAATATTGGTGGCACGGAAAACCATAATCTCAATGGTTTTTTCAGTTTTGAAAACTATTCTTATCGGAAATTCTCAACCTTTTTCTTAAATTTTTTCAAAGATAACGAAAACGCAATGCTACGCCCAATTAAGCCGGACACTCGGTATATGTGATATCAATTTAACACGTTAATAAACATAATATGTAGATAGTATAATTTAAATAATTGCACCTAAATAAAGTTTTATAGCTTGTACAAGATTAATATTCATTCAAACCGTACTTTCAATAATTATTTAGCAAATGTTAGTGAATTTTTGTCATCCTGTATCAAAAATTGATTAAAAAATTCGATAGTTTATTTTTTAATTAAAAAAATATTGAAATAAAAATAAATGTAACTAGCGACTTTTTTAAACTTTTATTCTATTGAAAGTACATTTTATTTTGATTGATGTTACGAATATATTAAAAATTTACCAGTTAGTTACGTTAGTATCCTACATATAAAAGAAAAGAGGAAGATCCGTCGACTGTCATATGTCTGATTTTATAAAATGTACTTGTCATTTTGATAATTTTTAAACATAAAAATTGATGTAACTATCATCATTTAAGTTCTAATAAATTTTATTTCATTTTTAATTTATTTTTATTTTTTTGTTTTAATTTCAATTCCGCACTATTAGGTACAATGAAATCCGTCTATTTGGGCAGACGTTTATTTGTGATAAATTCTAAAAATACAAATCTAAATACAGAAAATACGTAGAATTTCTTTCGTCTATTTTTCCTTTATTATTATTTTGTTTAAAATATGAATATACGTATAATAAAATGGTAGTTTTTCTTTTTTGTACTGTTTTAATTATTTATATCAGCGGTTCTTAACCTGTGGTCCGTGGACCTCCGGGCACCCGTGGTATCCTCACAAGGGAATCTAAAAAAGATTATAGAAAAAGTTCTGCGTGGCGGGGCAGATTTTGATAATACACATCTATTACAGAAGCGTCCGCGGCTTCAAGTGTCCAGAAAAACGATTTATTATTCACTATATGAAAACATTTGAGTATCCAACAGCCTTAACCCTTGAAGGCCGCGTAACTGCTAGTCAATATTAGGATAGACCACGAAGTCAAAAAGTTGAGAAACACTGCTATACAATGCTACCTATATTATACATTGAGCCGTTCACAGGACAAAACGATTAATAGTTTTGGTAAATTTTTCAATTTTGACACCAAAGCATACAATTAGTAGGTACTTAGCTTTTCATAAACCAAGGGTCGAACCTCCAAAATTTCATTTAACTCAAATAATTCCCAATATAAGATTTGTTTACCCATATATGTCCATGTAAATGTCAAGAAACAATATCAATTTTCTCGAGTTTGTATTTTATGGAGTTAATCGCTTTGTCCTGTGAACGGCTCATGTATAAATTAGTGAATTCATTGAATGTCAACACAACTATGTAATTGGCAGATATTTATATTTTAATTTAGACCAAAACTATGGCAAAACCGTACGCAGGTTTTCTCTTGTGTAGTGTTAGGTGTATAGGGTTAGGGATTTTTTGGAGGGAAGAAAAATGCGATATTGTAAGTGTTGAATTTTATTCTCCTGTTTGGTATAACAGTTTCTGAGCGTGTTTGAACATCCAAAAAGACCTCTACGTACGGGCTTGAACTGTGCAAATTTTAGAATTTCGTGTAAAATACTGTGGGACTAGATTTGTGGCTTTACCCTTACATGTATCAACTACATACATTTAAACTTAATACAGTATCAATTAAATTTGGTTGTATAATACAATATAATAATCTTAACATTATTTTATATTATATTTAAACAATTTTTAAATATGTATTGGTATCTAACTAACAAAAAAAAAGAGACAGATATTTTTCTTGTTATTTGATTGGTGTGTTTGGGTGTGCTCCATTTAGGTCATACTGTTATAAGCAAGTAAAGTCCGCGGACAATGACCAAGCATTCTGTAATAACAGGTTTCGCCTAGAGTGCGGGTGGATGAGGCTTAGGCCATGTTGAAATGTGGCTACACTGTTCCTAGGCTTGTTACACAATGAAATTGATTTAAAAAAATTATAACAAAACTATAATATCAGATGAAGTAAAATGCATCATCTGAAATCACCTTAGTACAAAAGTGGGAACAACCCTTCTACTAAATCATTATAACAGATCTAATGAATTATATAGCATCGTTTTCGAGTTATAATCTTTAAAATTTTTATAAGAATATAAACTAAATTAAAATATGTCTTTTAGTAATTCATGACTTTCTGTGATTCTACGTCTTGATATTTGAGTAAAATAGGCTTTTCAAACAATCAAAATGAATCAAAATTCAATTTAAATAAATAAAAGTGAGTGTTTTAATATCTTAATTTTATAAGACCCGACTGTGAGTTCTTCTAGCTATACAGATCGAAAAAAAGAAGGTAAATAACCTTATGGATTTCGCGTAAATAGAACAGAGATATGACAAATACAGGCCGATTCTGAAACATTTTTTTTTCTATTTAAATGAAATTTATAGATATGTTCCATTTTTTGACGCTACTCGTAGTACTATGGGTGCATTCCAACTGTGCTACGATTACGCTGAAAAGAACCAAGCAAAGTAAAGACAAGTTTCTAATACAATAAAATGTTAAATATGCCAACAATATTGAAAGTTCCTTAATTTATGTTACAGTATTTTGGGGGGTGTTAGGAGAGAAAAGTCTCTCCGCCTATTAGCACCCTTAAGATGAAATTTTTTGCACATGCAGCTCGCTAATGTCTTGTTTACACGATCAACAAGCAAAGCTACTTGATCGAACGATCTACCTGAAACGACCAAGGCAGACGGTCGGGCAACCTAAACTTGATCGATTACACGTTGAACAACCAAAAATTGACTAATGTAAATGTCACTTTATTTCTGATATTTTGAATCATCTACAGGTCTTTTCAATCGTCTAGGAACAGAGGCGGATAGAGATTTTCTTATAAGTTCAACAGAAGCAACATAGTACCCTTGTTGTAGTGATAACTCCTATCTTGTCTAGCTTAGGTGAAATTCCTATGTTTCTAGCTGATTTTTGCCAAAATCGGTACGGATAAACAAAGATATCATATAAAAGTGGCCACCAGAATGAAAAACGTATCTCTACTTTCCATAATGAGCAGAGTAATTTTGAGAAAAGCGCTAAAAGTACAATCTAGGGGTGGAGCGGACTTGTTCATTCTCCAGAGTAGGTAATCTTACCCAAACACACCCATATTTCATGTTTCTATTACACGTATACAAAATCCTCAAAGGTGTTCTCACTCCTTTCTGGGCGTATGTACAGTTACGAGCATATAAAAGAGAACGTCGTTTGGGTAAGAAATACTAGTTTGTCTGGGTCAGACTTTTTATCTCTTTAGAGTAGTAAGGCGGAGAGATAGAATATCTGTCCTACTAGATTGGTCTGATTCTGGTCTATGGTCTTGTGGAGACCAGCCTCGGCAGCCCGATTTACACAGGCCCACGAAAAGCGTTCTCTTTTATGTACACTAAAGTGCATATAAAAGAGAACGCTTTTTTTGAGCCTGTGTAAATCGGGCTACCGAGGGCGGTCTTCACAAGACAACTTAGTCTACTTACTGACAAATTGCTTCGTCCTGTCAGTAACCAACGGGCAATAGATTGGTTTTGTCCGAGATAATTTTCATCGAGAATTGTTCGTGGTGACTTCGTGGGGCAATTGTTTGATCCTCGTCTAATAAAAATTTTGCTTCGCGCAAAGTTTTGCTCTGTCAATAAGATCCCATTTAAAAACCATGTAAATGACTTCGTCGGGCACTTGTTCTTCCTCGTCTAGCAAAATGTTCCCGATCTGTCAGTAAGCGGCCTTAAGCTTTACATGTCAAAATCTGGCGAATTTGGTAGGAAAGATTTTCTATCTATCCACCTTCCTACTCGTATGGGAGAAAAAGCCTGACTCACACGAACGAAAATACAGTAGTAACTTGGTTAACGACGGTAATCCGTTCCCATAAGCACGAGTCGTTAACCGAGGTCTGTGAGGTTACCTTCCAGATTTTCCGCTTACGCCAGTCGTCGTTAACCACGACCGTCATTAACCAAGGTACTACGGTACTACTGTACTAGTATTTTTTACCCAACAGACGTTCTCTTTTATATGCACTCAAGTGTACCCACTAGAATGAAATGAATTGTATAATAACCAATATAAACCTATTAATTGAGCGACTTGAAGTTGAACAACTAAAAGTTGACCAATCTAAACTCACCTTTATCACCTCTACCCCCTCCACAACATCTAGCGCCCATTATTCAATCTAGAAGGCCGTGTTTCTTGGTTCCGTTGGTTCTATGGTTGGTTCCCTACAGACAGCGCCATCTAGTGTTGCTAATTGAGAACGAATTGTGAGTTTCTGCTCAAACCTTTTCTTACAGAGCGTCAAATGTCAAATTTTGTTGAATGCAAATCTGATTAATTTTCAACATGGAGGTAAAGATTTTGATTAGAAATAACTGAGAAAAGAAAAATAGAAAAGAAATAATTGAATTGAAAAAAATATATATAGCAAATAATTCTCAATTAAACATGCAAGTTTTGTTATTTAATCAATTAATATTGTAATACATGAAAATGTCTTCCAAAAGGTAGGTTAATACTTATTTTAAGATTATTAATGATTGATTTTATACTATTTGGAGTGAGATTGTTGTATAAAAGTTAACCTAATTTTTTAAGTTTTGCTAATAATTTATTGAAAAAGTATGCTTTTAGTGTTATTTAAACAAATTTTTCTTATCATCATTATTATTACGATTATTATTTATTTATTTAATTTTACTTGTTTCTTTTTAATTAATATTATTTATATACAGAGGGTGATTCTCAGATTTGGTTCAGCTCATATTTTTCCTTTATTTATTAAATGATTTAAAAATTTTAGGGGTAGGCAATAGAAACTATTCCCTGCGACATGTATAATTATATCAAAATTTATTTATTTAAAATGAAAAAGTTAGGTCCATTTCCGGTTGAACTGGAAGTGCTACGATTTCGTAGCTATGACCACAAAATGCAATTTAATGCATAATAATGTATTTGTAAATTTCATTTAAATCAGTGAATAGATAGAGAGGTGAACCAAGTCTCAAACTTAGCCTGTATTTAGCGTGATTCTATTCTATGGGTTTAATTCTATACTTTTGTGTTCATTTATTTTTCAGTGAATTAAAGAAATTATCAGAGGAGAGCCTAACACGGCAACCTGAAGAGGTATTTGATATAATATGTAAATTGGGTGAAGGATCATACGGTAGTGTATATAAAGCATTACATAAAGAATCTGGTCAAGTATTAGCAATTAAACAAGTACCTGTCGATACTGATCTACAAGAAATAATAAAAGAAATCTCAATTATGCAACAATGTGACAGTCCTTATGTTGTTAAATATTATGGTAGTTATTTTAAAAATACCGACTTATGGATTGTTATGGAATATTGTGGTGCTGGTTCTGTATCTGATATAATGAGATTACGTAAAAAAACATTAACTGAAGATGAAATTGCAACAATATTATCAGATACATTAAAAGGTTTAGAATATTTACATTTAAGACGTAAAATACATCGTGATATAAAAGCTGGTAATATATTATTAAATTCAGAAGGTCATGCAAAATTGGCTGATTTCGGTGTCGCCGGACAATTAACTGATACCATGGCAAAACGAAATACTGTGATTGGTAATTAATAATTAATAATTATTATTATTTATATATAACAATTATATGATTAAACTTGCCGTCTTCATATAGGTACTCCATTTTGGATGGCGCCAGAAGTAATACAAGAAATTGGTTACGATTGTGTAGCTGATATATGGAGTTTAGGTATAACAGCATTAGAAATGGCTGAAGGTAAACCACCATATGGTGATATACATCCAATGAGAGCAATATTCATGATACCAACAAAACCACCACCTTCATTTCGTGAACCTGATAAATGGTCACCCGAATTTATTGATTTTGTTAGTGTTTGTCTTGTTAAAAACCCTGAAGAACGAGCAAGTGCTACAGATTTACTCAATCATGTATTTATAGGTAGAAAATTAAAGAACAGTCATCAAGGGGTGTACAAACCAACAAGCAATTTCTAGAAACTGTATGCCGACAGTCCTGAGCTATTTCCTATTGAGAAAAGCCAATCGTTCCTAGCGATTGCTTATTGCTTTGTACACATTATTGAATAATTCATTAACATTATTGATTATTAGGTAATGCCAAAGTCCCTAGTATTTTAAATCAAATGATTCAAGAAGCCCATGAAATCAGAGAAAACCAAAGTTATAGAAATGTATCATCAACAGTAAATGTTGGAGTTAAGCCGAATATTAATGAAGAATCTGTAAGTCCATTAACCAATAAATAAAATATAGGAGTATTAAATTAAAATTTGTTTTTTGAAGGATGACGAAGTTGCTGTAGGCAATCAAACAATGCTACAATGTGCTGATGAAGGTACTTTAGTACCGGATAATGGTGATACTTTATTGCCTGTATCGCAAGGTGGAACATTAGTAGAACTTGGAACAATGGTTATCAATAGTGATGTAGATGAACAAACAATGAAAAGTAATTTATTTTTTTACCAGCAATAAATTTTTTTTTAATTAAAGAAAATATTCTTCTAGGACATGACACTGATTCGGAAATCAAGAAATACCGTCCACTATTTCTTGAACATTTCGACAAGAAAGAAGCAGAAGTAAAAGTAAATCGGTCTGAAATTATAATCGTTATTTTTTAAAATATAACTTTACTATAGGGTAATGGTTTAGTAACACCGGAAACATTAGATGTACCAAATGTTATGCACCACCATCTACATGAACATCACCACCACCATCACCAACAACAACAACAACAGGAACAACAAGAACTACAAGAACAACAACAACAGCAGCAA
>JAZBHA010001354.1:0-22955 GCA_037464855.1 Iselma pallidipennis | reverse complement strand
AAAATTTAAATTAAAGGCAAAATTTCATTTAAAATTTATAAATACGTATAAAATATTTTATTATACGCACGTTAGTAGGCAACCACATAAACTTTTAATACTGAAGCAGGTGTGTTCCGACATCTGTTGTTATTTTGCAAAAGTGGACAACGAAGTGCGACAGCAATATATACCCATCTCTATCAATTTTGGGGCGCCCCAAAAAAAAACAAGGATGAACAACGTAAAGGGTGGGGCGATTAGTTGAACAAAGATAGACAATCTGTCATGGCAGCCTGCGATCCCACTTATTATGTCAGAAGAAGGAACTACCGGCCGATGTCATGTTTCATTCGCAAAAAAATATGCTAATACGCGAAAAAGCCTCTTCGAGTGAAGCATCTTTTACGTACAAAGAATATTGAGAATTTAATTCAAAATTACTAGTCTAAAAGCTAATATGTAAGAAAATAATAGCAAATATAATTAATATAAAATTGAATTCAAGTGTTTCTGTTCGTCCCAGAATAGTTTCAAATTTTTTTTGTCGAGGAGTATTTTGAATTTCCCGCGTTTTGAGATAGTATGATAACTGAATCATAGAGGCGCTAAAATCAGTATTTTATTTAGCATTGAGTGTCCTCTCTCGTTTATCTATTTCTCTCTGATAAGAGCTACAATTAGTTACTCCTTCATGTCTGCACATGTTGTCTAACCTCAATTCTTTCTGGTTTTTAATTTTAATAAAAATAGAAATAAATAAAATAATTACCGATGGATGCTTACGATGTTTTTAAAAAACTGACACAGGGAATTAAGTTTTCTAAATCGAAATCTATAAAAAAGGTAAATTGCCCCTAAATTAACCTTAAAGAAATAGATCTAACCTAACTTTTTATGTTTATAGAAAAATCCTAATTCTTCTAATCTGATAAAGGAAGAAAAGGGTTCTTTTGATGAAATTGCAACCCCAAAACAAATTAAACAAGAAAAACAAGACGACAATTCAATTACATTATTAAGTTCATTGAAATCGCCCAATGAACCAAAAGGCAAAAAACGCAAACATTCAAATCCACAATATGAAGAAAGAAAACAGAAATTACTCAAAACTCAAGAAGTATATAATTTTCTAATGATTATAGAATCAAACTAACTGTTCTATATTTCCAGGTAAATCATTATAGAAATATAAATAAAATAAATGCAGTCGGTACAAGAATCCCAGAACCAGCAAAGACTTTCGATGATTTTCAAATCGATCAAGATCTAAAAGAGAATTTAAAGAATTGTGGGTATATTGAACCAACACCGGTACAAAAACAAGCAATACCAGCAATGTTAGAAGTATTGATTTTAATATTGTTTTGTTATAATTGTTTAATTAATTGTATTTGTTGTACTAGGGGAGAAATTTGTTGGCTTGTGCTCCAACAGGTTCAGGAAAAACGGCAGCATTTCTTCTACCGATCATACAACATTTGAAACAACCACAAAAATTAGGATTTCGTGCATTAATTGTTTGTCCAACACGTGAATTAGCGAAACAAACTTTTCGGGAATGTCAACGATTAGGTCAAGGTAGAGGGTTTAGGATTCATATAATCAGTAAGATGAATAAAGCGTTAACAATGTATGGGCCGAAAAGTTCAAAAAAATACGGTAATATCAAAGATTTTTAGCAAATCTCTTAGAACTTACCAGTGAATTATTACAGATATTCTAATTACAACTCCAAATCGATTGTGTTTTCTATTGAAACAAGATCCACCAGCAATATCTCTAGCCAAGTAAGGGAACTAATATAAAAATCGAAGTATTGTTAATGTTTTTTTTTGTATTTTTAAGTGTCGAATGGATTATAGTTGATGAAGCTGATAAATTATTTGAAGCTGGTGTTCGAGGTTTTCGTGAACAATTGGATGAAATTTTGGCAGTATGTACGAATCAAGAGAAAAAAATTGCCATGTTTAGTGCAACACATACACCAGTTGTAGCGAAATGGTGTGTTCATAATATGAAGAAATTAATCCGAATTACAGTTGGACGAAGGTTCATTAATTTTTCTCGATGTTTCAATTGTTTATTGTTTGTTTTTTTTTTGTTCGTTATAGAAATACAGCAACCGATTCTGTTGATCAGGAATTACTATTTGTTGGTAATGAACAAGGCAAATTATTAGCATTCCGTGATTTAGTCAAAAATGGTATAAGTCCACCAGTTCTAGTGTTTGTACAAAGTAAAGATCGTGCTCAACAATTATTCCATGAATTGATCTATGATGGTATTAATGTTGATGCAATTCATGCTGATCGTACACAATTACAGGTACTTTTTTTTTCTTCAAAACATTTACAATTAGTTTATTGATTATTATTGTAAAATTTTGATTTTGTTTATAGAGAGATAATACGGTGAGAAGTTTTCGTGAGGGTAAAATTTGGGTTTTAATTTGTACCGAATTAATGGCACGTGGTATTGATTTTAAAGGTGTCAATTTAGTTATTAATTATGATTTCCCACCATCGGCTATTTCGTATGTGCATAGAGTTGGTCGGGCGGGTAGAGCAGGACGACGTGGGAAAGCTATTACATTCTTTACAATTGAAGATCAAATTAATCTAAGAAGGTATTTTTCAAATCAAATCCTTAGATTTATTTGTTTAATTAATTTATTTTGAATTCTTGCAGTATTGCACATGTTCTAAAAGATTCAGGCTGTGAAGTACCTGAATATATGTTGACTATGAAGAAACGTTCAAAAACTGCACGGAAAAAGTTGGAAAAATCAGCACCTAAACGTGATGATATTGATACTAGACCAAAATATGACAAGATGAAACATGCTCGAAGAGGGTAAGTAAATAATTAAATAAATAATTTTCTTACCAACTGACCGTCTGTGCTAAAGAACTAATTCTTTGAACGACCTAACAAGAGTCCTCTACATATAAAATACTCTATAGCATTATATTGTGTCGAGTGGCTTGCCGCTTCTAAAACTGCAGACGTTTGAAGTTTAAGTATCCTTTCGTTGTTATCTTATCATCGATTCTCTTATACGACGAGTTAAATAAAAATAAATTGACTATACATATGCAGGACCTTTGATTCTAATCTTCAAATTGTGTACATCAGGAGTTCCCAACCGAACAAGATCCTTTAAAATGGACTATAATTTATGTTAAATTTACATATGACATAATAAAAACTCGTAGGCTGTACTTGAGGAACTTCTGGTTTAAGAATCTGATTGCTGTAAGACTTTTAAATTAATCTTCTTTAAAGCCATCGTTGTCGTTGATACTTGTTGAAACAGGTGATAAACGTCTTATGTCTTCTTATCTTTAGTTAATCTGCTAAATATCACCACGATTTCATCTATTTCGATATATTTCAAGAAGTGAGAAAGATATAGTGCAGGGGTCTTCAAACTACGGCCCGCGGGCCAACACCGGCCCGCGAGCACCACCAATCCGGCCCGCCATAGTTTATTTTGGTAACATTGTAAAATTTACAATGTAAGTAAATGATACCAAATGATAAATGTAATTCAAAACTACAGTATGTTAGTATGATGTGCTAGCTAGGTCTTGGCCCTTAGGACTTAGTGGAGGAGTCAGTGTGGCCCTTAGGCTAAAAAGTTTGGAGACCCCTGATATAGTGGATCTAGATTAACTTAGCCCCACTGACTAAAGCAATAAAATAAGCAGTAACGGTAATGTTTGTTAATTGGCATCATTATCTACCTACTTTGGTAACTGACAACTAGCAAAAACGAAATTCTTCGACTTTTTCTATTGTCCACTCAAAATGCTTCTAACTGATTTAGTTTTAACAATTTTCAATCAGTCCAATAAACGAAAGGAAATTGTCAGCTTTACCTTCAGAAGGGCTCAACAACATAAGATGTTTCTTACTGTAAGGCCAGCCGCATGTTGAGACACACTTCAGCACAGTGTAGGACAGTTCAACGCAGTTCAGGCGGCAGCGCATATTGGCACGGAGTTTTTGCTTATTGAGATAATGGAACCAAAAATCAGAAACGAAAGGTGAAATCAATGCATCTTAGGCTAGAGAGAGAAAAGCAAACACAGGCCAGGTAGAAACTGTGTCTCGTAAACTGAACTGGCGTGGCAATATGCGCTGGTCCATTGATTTATATGGAATACAAAAACCTGAACTGCTCTGCGCTGTGCTGCATGTGTTTCCTGTGTCTCAATATGCGGCGGATCTAAAGATTCCCAATCCTGGACCGTTTTTTCTGCTTTTCGCTTGAATATATATTTTCACTAATGGTAGGATTACAGCATAGTCTAATTATTTTAAATAAAGGCCGATTTATAGTTTAACAGAAGGAGAACCGTAAGCGCGGCAGTAATGCAAGAAAAGTTCAACTATAGGAGTTCTTTATTTTGTTCATAATTTGACACAAGGGAAACTGTAAGCTCCGACGTAAGCGATACGCAAGAAGCACGCAAACGAAGATTTAACTACAGAATCTTCCATATCTACTGTAGATACCTCAATTAAAAATCCACATGGAAGATTATGGCTGGGAAGTCTAGGTCCCTTATTGTCGAGATCGGAAACACCATAGAAATCGTTAATTAAACATTTAAAGTATTTAATAGATGAATGTCACAAAAACTCTTTTAACTGCGCAAAATTTTTGTTTCCTCCAAACTTTAGACATTTACCGAAAAGACCATTTACCTTTCTCTCAAATAGGAAACAGGTACCTGCTGCCTATTTGTTGTGCGTCAGGATTTTCAAAATTTTTCTCCTTGAATGTTAAAAATAATTGCATTTGTCCGTCGCTCTATCAATTCGACAATAAGGACGCAGGACACCAAATGTAGGAAAACATGAAAAGCTTAACTTTGTTAGAAATAAACTACCTGCGACTCGTTAGTCAAAACGCAAGGAAATGTTTTTGTCTCTTGCGGACCGTTGGCGTGTAAACTGTGAACAGATAAAAAGAAGTCCTATAGTTGAACTTGGGTTGCGTTGCTGATGCGCTTGCGGTCGTTTTTGTGTCAAACTATAAATCGACCTTTAAGCAATAAACAATTATGACAATAGAGTAGAGTAATAAGGCAAGAACTAGCATTTGTCTCCGGTCTTCTATCCAGATGAAGAGTAAACGGTTTTTCTCGACAGGCCACAGATACTAGTTTGTGTGTCGTTACTCTATTGTTGTGGTTTTTTATTGGTTTAGTCAACGGGGCCAAGTTGCAATAGCTAGAACGCTTTCTTGAGCCTGTGTGAATTGGGCTGCCGGTCACAGACCAGAATCTGGCGAATTTGGTAGAAAAGATATTCTATCTTTCCACCTTCCTACTCTAAAGAAAGAAAAAGCATGACTTACACGAACGAAAATACTAGTATTTCTTATCCAAGAGTCGTTCTCTTTTATGTGCACGCTAGTGTACCTTCGAATTTACCACAAAACCTTTTTCGGTACCTCCAAATTTTATTTTGAAAAATTATTTAACTTCTCCTAATCGAGAGAATTGTTTCGTTTTGCAGAAGAAAACAGGGAGTGGAAAATTCGGACAAGAACTCGAATAAAACTAGAAGTGAAGAGACCAAAAAGGTTAAGAGTAAATTTGTTAAAAAGCAAAACCCTGAGGAATCTAAATAATTTTTATGAATATATGTATTTCTTTTTTAATAAAATGTTTTGTTTTTGGTAAATGGAATTGTGTCATTTCTATAGGGAAATATTTGTTCTTTTGAAAAATACCTTTAAATTGTTTTTATTACAACAACCGTCTCATAAACAATGCCACTTTACCTACATACTTTTTTCAATTCTGTTTGAAAATCACTCTAGGGATTCTTCGTTCTATTTACATCACAATAGAGTACATGTATTTGAAAAAAACTAGACTATAACAAATAAATTCATTCTATTTTCCAATACTTTAAATTCGTTGTGTTTTTTTTTAATGTTGATAAAATCGGAAATGCTCCGATATCCTAAAAATGATCACATTTATTTACAGATTTTGTTAATAGCTTTCGGGATTTGAATGGGATTATTCTCCATTTACGAGAAAAAATTCACGCTTCATTTATTTGATTGAAAAAAAGAGCGTTCAATGCCTATAAAAATAAAACAACAGATTAAAATCAATTAAATTAAATAAATTGAAAACAATTTCCAGTAGAAAATTTCACACAATAACATGAATAATCACACTAATCAAAGAAAATCAGTACGACGGTTTTCTGTATAGTTTTAGTCGCTAGTTCGAGAAATCATGATGCACTTACTCTGTTAAAAACGTATGGGAATATTGGACAATTACTGAACGAAATAGCGTTCCGATTATATGTTCTAGAAATGTATTTCTGTTTTCAAGTCAGATGAGACTAGGACAGGTTGGTTGGACTTGTTCCACAAGCTAAAACAATTTCGTTACACTATCTTGTGTGTTGTTTGCTTACACATATCGTCTAGATCGTCTAGATAGTTGATTTCACTCAAATACAGAATTAGTATTGGGACTTTGGGCCCTGAAACTCACCTATGCATGTTATACTATATGATAAACAAATACGAATACTAGAAAAGGAATACAGTAGAATCTGGATAAGAGTGAAGATTCGTTATTCGACACGAATAGAATTGCAGACAAATCAATAAAAATTATGGAGTACAGAAGAACTGGTCAAACGTGGAATTATTAGTAAATTATGAACAATTATTGTAGCTCTACTATTGAAAAAAGGTGAAAGTGTGTGCCGAACAACTTGGTTTCCGACATTATAGGGTTTTGTCAGTAGTTTTAGAACACTCATTCCTACTTACAATTAATTTCAAAGCTTTTCCGAAAAAGCAATTACGATGGTCGCCTCAATCGGCTATTGTTATCATAATGAATCGGTCCCAAAACTATATAAAATTAACTAAAACTAATCCACCTATTATAATAATCAAACTCTGGCTATTGTTATCAATTTTGGGAACAGAAGATGTGAATTTTTTGCCAAAGATTTGTTTCATTACTTCCCGGAAACGCAGGTAATACATCTTCCCTGATTTTGGAAAGTTTATGATGGGATTATCCATTGTATGTATATCCATCAGTTGAACCGAAATTTGAGAAGCCGGAAAGGCAACTTTCCAATAAACCATGGTATTAATGTATTTCTTTAGTTTCAGTCACAATAAAGTGCCCTTTGTCGTTGCCGTCGTTGAATTTTCATTTTGTTTTTCTAGAAGTCATCGTTTTAAGGGTGATTTTTTTTAATATTTCAGGAAAACTTTTTCGTCCCTTAACATATGTTTGGTTACCATCTTGCATATTCAATAGACAGTGGCGCACCTAGACAGAATGTGGCTCGTGTGAGGGTTTTTAGTGGGGCCCTTTCGATAATGCATAAAAAAAGTATTTAATTATGTGTCGATTTTATTTCCCACTTTTTAAATTTATGTGCAATTGGTGTTTTATTGGATTAGTTGGGTATAGAGAAACGACAATTTGTCTAAAGAATTGCCAACGTTTCGTCCCCTTTCGAATAATGATGAATTTCAGCCTTGAGAAAGTCTTCGAAAGGGGACGAAACGTTGGCAATTCTTTAGACAAATTGTCGTTTCTCTATACCCAACTAATCCAAAAAAACACCAATTCCATAAAGTATTTAAGTTTTATTTATTACAAAACAAAGGCGCATTCATAAATGCAAAGGATACGGTAAAGATTACCCAAAGTCGTTCACAGAGTCAGACTCGATTCGAAGAAAAACCTTGCTGTACTCGGGACTTTTATTTTCAACTTCTGTTTTTTTTCCTATTTATATTTGATTGATTAATAAATTGTTTATTTGAATTTGTAAGCGGCGCCGGGACTCTCTGACAACGGGGGCCAGTGTGTAGTGTGTATTCAAGTCGGGACCATTTTCCTACAGTAGGTAGGTATCAAATAGGAATACTTTTTCTTAAAATCAAAAGGAGATTTTTGCAAAGACAAACTTATTAGAACGCATTAGATCAAAATAAATTGGGTATACAAAGAGAACGGTTTTTTCCAGGCCGTGTGCAGAAGGTCCGTGCAAAAACAGAATTGGTTGTATTTATTCGTTGTATTATTTCGTTTTAATTTATATGTCTAGTGTAGTAACGCTTTTTGTTTTGTTTTTATTCAATTAACCCTAAAAATGCTATTTTTCAAGAGCAGCAAAAATTTGCGAAACTTATCCGGCAAAAATCTAGCTTCCTGTTAATTTGGCTGTTGGAGGATTTACTAAATAAAGACAAAATAATGATGCAATTTATTCAAGTTTATTTGGTTTCTTGCTATTACGGCCTTATAGGCAAAAAATAAGTGAAAAATACATCATATACATAACAATTATCTTTAGTAAAGCTAACAATTATCATTGGTAAAGCTAATAAAATTTAATTTTTCATTTACAGTTCTAGTTATTCTTACAATTTTCTTCTTTTACAGTCTTTGCATTGAATATAATCACTATCATCACTATAATATTTATCGTCTTCATAATTCTGCAATTTTGGTCGGCTTGGTGAATAATCACCACTATCACTAATGTCACTTTCATCATCATTACTATCACTAGTAACGACACTTTCATCATCATCACTTTCGGATTCAGATTCATCTTCTAGCCTAGATGAAAGTTTCCAAGTGCCTTCCCAAAAAATTTTCAAAACAATATTTACCATACGACGATTGTTCAATGTATAGAATGCTTGTTCGGCTTGACTACTTTTAAAAAAATCGACAACAGCTCTCGTATGGTCTGCATTAAAGAAATAACTACGAATTGGTCCACAACTTTTCAAAAACCATTTTAATTCACTTTCTCGTGTGCCACGTTGAAGACCACTCACATATATACGACAGGAATTCATTTTTCGGCAGACGAATCCAAAAGCTTGGCAAAAGTATCTTACAACTGGTTGTTGAATTTGCAAAATTTTTGTATTTATTCGTTTCTATACCAAAACACTTGTACACTGGCAAAAGCACTTAAGGACAGTTTACCAATAAGTGATTGTTGAATTGGCAGACTTCTGGTTTTATAGCAGTCTATACCAAAAGGGCCAAAAGCATTCCAGGGTGGTTTAGAGGATTACAGTTAAGCACTGAAGCGTATCAAAATCATTTTGGAATCAACCTTTTTACCTGGATTTCCGGGCAGAATTTGAATAAACTACCTATGTGTTGTAAATTTTCCAAAAATACATGTAGTTTTCCTATTTAGTCATGAAGTTTTTCTATTAGATACATTACGTTTCCTGCTAATAAATTAACCTATTTTGAACACTGATTGACCAATATTATTAGATATGTACGAATTCATCTCTTGGGCCGGAGCTGCAAAGCAAAAAGACCAAATATAATGTATTGCCCATAATGCAATTTTCGATCCACTAAAATCAAAATTTCCCAAAAACTACTAGGACTTTCAAAACGTGACAGAATATTGGCTATGCAGCTTTACTTGCTCTATCAATTGGTATAAAATTCTTTCCATTTACTTCATTCTAAAGAGAATTACCGCTGAAAAATGATATGGACATTTTACCAAATTTCTCAAATCTGAGCCATTTTTGGATCCTCTAATAGGCCAATGGCTCTTTAGCTTTTTTTATGTTACATTTTGTCGCGACATCGATTGTTCTTTGAAATGCGTTTTCGAGTTATGGTTGAAAAATGTATTTGCAAATTTGCATATTCGCTCGTAACACGCCTAAGTTAGTGGAATTTTTGACAATAGGTAATAATTAATAAACGATTAAAAATAGGATAATTCAAAAAATCACTTCCATGACTGTACCATGATATTAAAGCAAAATAGGGTCAATTTAAGTTTGCACATATCCATGTGATATTTTCGGTATAAATTTCAGGTGAAATCGCAGTAGCGTCACATAGGGCTTTTTATGTATAGAAACATTCAATCTTTTGTGAAAGTCAATAATAATAAAATTACTAACGGGAATACCATGTTTACGAGCTGTCATTCAAAGCAGGTAATCGTCTATTATTTTGTGGATTTTCAACGTAAATTAAATAGGCGTAAGAGTTTTATAAAAGCTTCAGAAAATTCAAATACCTTTGTTTTTTAAGGAAGATTAGAAATCTCTTACTCAAAACCAACGGAGAAATGTCAATAGACTTCAAACTCCGTTTATTGAAGACGTTTTGTCTCTAAATTTAAATGTGGAAAAAATTGTAGAAACGGCTCTGCTTTGTAATTAGCTGTTGAAAAAACTGCATGTCCAAATTTCCCTTTGTGAGGTTTCTTTATAAGAAATTTTCTATTATTTCATAACTTTCACAAAAGTTTGAAATCAACTATACATACAATACATGTACGCCACTGAAAATCGCCTTTGATAGAAAAGGTGGGTTTTGCCTTTGCCCCTACATCAGTGACCACCCTCTGCGTATCCAAAGGTCTTGTGCAAACTTATCTTGAGTTTAGAAAAATTGTATAAATGTTGGATTATTTTATTAAATTCTTGGAAAAGCAGGAAAAATAATATTTCGTGTATTAGAGAAAACACATGTCCATTCAATCTTCGCTATATCCGGGAAAATTCATTAAATCCCTTCCTGGATTTTTCCCCTTTAATATATCGCCGATTTTATTGCTGCGATTGTTTCCCAATTAAACGGTTGGATAGCTTTGATAATATCCTAATTAAATTTTCGATAGCAAACATGTGCCACAATTCTACAATTCGTTTTTGTGTGTTTTTTCTCTTCATTTTATTATCTATATATCGTATAAACCTGCATCTATACATAGAGGCATATCTGATTTTGACGTGTAACTTTCTATCGTCTATTCGCTGTTTTTGACAACTTATCGTTGATTTTCTAACATACTAAAATCACTTTACTAATAATATTGTCGCAAAATATGAACACAAAAATCAAAAACGGATTATATTATATTCTCTGTTAGCGTTTTATATCAAGTGAAAACAATTGTTAGAGTGGTGATGGTTACAAATTGAGTTTTCGACATTAAAACCCTATCCAAACTTCTATACTAAGTTTGTCCTTATTCCGTAATATTCCCTTTATTCCATCCTTATTCTTCTCGTTCTTTTCTTCTTGTTTTTTTTTTGGTAAAACATGACATGGCGATTGTACGTGGAGATTTTTTCAAATGATTTCCAGAATTAGTAGCAGTTTTGCTATTGGCATTTCCCAATTATTCTATACGAATGTGATCTGATCTATCTATCGGGGATTGTTCAACATTGAAATGATAAGATTCTATAGGAGAACTTCAGCGAGAATATAAAAATTAGTTTACGTTTAGATAGATTGATTAAAACAGCATGGCCTAATTTAATTCCATTCCAGAATCATAATGAAGTCGATTATTTAAATAAAAAAAAAAAACATGAAAAACGAGAAAAATCGGCGGCACTGATTGAAACCCACTCTTTTCGACTGTAATCCATCGAACTTGATTTATTCGTAATAACGTTGACGTTTAGCTCCGATTAGGCTTTTATATTATAAAACCTTAAAAAGCTCAATGGATTATTTCCAGTGATTTAAGGCAATTTTTTTTTATGATTACAAAATATATTAAAACACCTCCCGTTCACGTTTAGATGAATATCAGAGATTGTTCAGTAATTATGTCGGCATGGACAAAAAAAAACACAACGGATGCTTTAAGTGTACTCCTTTTTTTTCGTTTTATATAGTGATTATAAACTACTACCAGTCCATATATTCTTCGTATATTTAATGATAATCCTACCGTACTATGAATTACGATCGACAGGTTACCGTATTCAATCGATCCTAATTAAATCGAAACGTGATTGTTTCAAAGGGCTAAAAAAAGTCAAAATGGAACTCTTTAGTTAGAGTATCCGGTATTTGGAACTCATAAAACAACGATATATAAATTGGAAAAAAATATCATTAGTTTATTGTAGTAATGATGGGAATATAAATATAATACTTACTATAATAAAAAAGATCATTGCAATTAACTTAATATCTTCCTTATCTAATAAAATTGATTATCACTTTTAATTCGATAAAAATTTATGATATAGAAACTAGATTTTCCCACCAATATCATTAATTATTATTATTAGTATAAGTTATTATTAGTTATTATTGGTCGGTTAGAACTATAATTAAATTTTCACTTTCCTGTCAAAATTAATTGATTAAAAAATATTGTCTGGAATTGCCAGTCTCTGCTAGAACTAGAAGTTGGATTTATTGAAATTTCGTCCCATATAATGAAAACAAAACGATTCGAATCATATTTGATGGAAAACTCTTTGTTTTACTAGTTGCTGATCTTGGATCACAAACAACTTTTCTATTGTATACAGTATTGGCGGTCGGAGTCCGAACATAGTAGTCAAATACATAGTAAAAGAGTGTTGGGATAGACTTTTCTTAAAATCCACTCAAATTCCGTTGTAATTGTTTCTAATACTTATAAAAATACAGTTTTATTTTGATCAAGTTTAATTAAGATTTGCTACTAACAATAAGAGCAACTGTTGCGAATTTTGTTGGCTCTGTCGCACTTGTGAAGAGTGCCAATGTTCGCATCATTTCATCTCTGTTATCCTACAATCTCTACCTGAACCCTATTGTGATTTCCACTGTTTGAATGTGTACAACCCTCCATTCAACTTGTGTTTACTACACGTCGGCTACTCTGTATAATATAGTATTTCGCTTCCACTTACGAGGAACTTTGTGACCACCACTCTCGCCTATGTTCGCACTTGGAAAACCGTTTCTGTATAGCAGGGGTGGCCAACTTGTTTGTGCTTAAGAACGACATTTGGCATAAAACAATTAGTCGCGATATTTAACACATTCAAACCTCTGTGCTAATCAATGTGTTTACACATGTAGTGTAGTGATGGCGCTCATTTCAAATACGATCGACCAAAAATCGTTTCGACGATCGACCTGTTGGCCACCCCTGCTATATAACATAGACAAAGTTTATTTTCTTGTTTGCTTCTATAATTTTTCTCCTATCTGGGTGTCTTTTCTCAGTTCTAAATGTAGAATTGAAGAATTGACACTACATGTAAAATTTTGCATTCCGTAGTTTCTCTTGTAGGAAAACATGCTCTAACTTGCCCAACAACCTAGAGCAGTTCCACTGTATATTTTACAAATAAGAAAAATTTCATTTTTTCACTAAAATATGATTTTAGAAACTTTAATCTACTAAACAAAAAATAACAAACAGGTATGGTTAAACCGAAATAGTGGTTCTAGCTTACTACCTTTTGGGTTGTAAATCTTAAGGGATTATAATTACAATTGAATATCGAATAAGAAAGTCGACATTAGAGTTTGGATCAGGTATGGTCTATCTCACGAATCATGAGCTAAACGGTCATAAAATTTCGAACTAGTACGAACACTCATTATTGTATCTGTCTTTTTCTAACTCACATATAAAGCCTGATTACTTCCAATGAAGCACAGCGATTTAAGTTAAGCTGTACGTCCAGTATAAACGAAGGTGTGTAGCAGATGTTTAGGAAGAGACTACCTAGAAGCGTATGTCGGTGATAGTCAAACATAGTCAACCGAGCCAGTGGTTCGACCACATCCCTACCAGCAACATCAATGTTTTGGTTCAGACAGATGTTTTATGACCATTTAGCTCATGATTCGTGAGATAAACTATAGAAACGATTATTCAACAAATTCTATTCTATTATTCAAACTTATGCTGGCAACACATTTTTATAAATTTAAGGGTAGTTTTGGAAAATATTGCCCCGCTTTGACGATCGCTGATAAGATTTTTAATTTTCTTCTTATTGATTGTCGAGAAAAAATTGCATTTGCACCTACCCCCATAATTAGAGCACATCTGAGAAAATGGGCCCAGACAGAACCAAAACTGTTTTCTAGAATTACACCTGTTTCCATGATTTTACCTGAATATTTGATGGTTTATTTTCGTCTGGCCTTATAGATTGATATGATACAGAATGGATATGGTAGCTTGTACGCTATACATATGGCAGTATAATTAGGTAGGTGGTTGTTCGATATATTTTTTTTGTGCCCCAAAGAACCGATTAAATCTAGACTGGGGTATTAAAGCACCTGTATCAAGAGAAATTCTGTTTCATTGATTTTGCATTTACCGAGTTTCATCAATATTACTTGATACTGTGTGTCCCAGTTTTTTTTTTTTAATTTTTTATTACTTCTGCCAGACTTTATTTAAAATTATTATTAGGGAGTTGGAAAGTAATTAAAATTCAATATTTTCTAAATTTTCGACATATATTTTAACAAAATCTATATTTATATAGAACACAAAAAAAGCTATGCAGTAACAAAATCAAATTCAATAATGTGAATCAAATCTTAATTTATTTCTTGCAATTCTTCATTGTCTCGATTACTGTCATTACTGTCGTCGTCATTAGAATCATCATCCAAATATTCATTAATGATTCTTAATTCATCAAGGAACATATTTAGCCCTAATGTAATTAATTCGATGTTGTCTTCATTTATACTGTCGTCAAGAATTTCAATTTTCAACAAATTATCAATATCTTCAAGAAGGATTTCGTTATTATTTTGATCGAACATCTTTCTTATTTGCAAATTTTCAACGAACTAATACCAAGGATACCGTCCTTCAAATATACCTTCTGTTTAATAACAACAACAAGACCGACAATTGATTTTTGTTCTGACATCTTTAATATAACTGGAAATATAATTAGAAATGATCAACAAAGATTAATGTTAAATTAGATTATGGTTGTTATTTGTTGTATCCGGTGAAGATGTTGTATGTATAAGTCACTCAGTAGAAGTAGGTAGATAGATTCTATATGTAGTTTGACTTAAGTGAGATGAGTTTATAAACAGGTACCTACTTAATGATGTTAATAATTGCATTTAAGTAGACCCCCAAATAATAATGTTGAGTAATTTATACATTCCACATTGATTTATTTTGTAATAATAATAGTAAACAAGAAAATAATAAGAATAGGCGGCTGAAATTGTTTCATTCTTTTTATGATTTTTTTCTTTCATTATTATTTTTGGAATATGAATGAAAAGGATATGACAAATTTGGTTACAGAAGAATTTATTTCCAATATCCGTTTCATTCATGTTCCAATATAATAAAGCCTTAAGATTTTGACTTTTATATTGTAAATTTTGAGCGGTGACAATGAAATATTCTATTAGCAAGTAAACACTGGTAAGGTAGTAAATCACAGACAGGGTTGACAACTTCTCCCCACCTGTTTTGCACGTAGAGATTATTTGCCAACAAGTTCTTTACAAATGACCGAATCATAGTATTATATTTACGTGTAATATCTGCTTGAAAAAAGAATTCCAATGTATAGTGAGCTTCATCTTCTAAGGAATATCGACATTTAAAGTCTAATTAGTTTATGGTAGGGTCCAACAAAAGACTTCGGTTTCTTCAACATTTGCAATAGTGAAATATAATCTACAATCCTAAACAGATGCTAGAAAAGAGAGATCTCCTTGCATCTGTTTAGCGTTGTAAATTATAATTCTGTATTGTAATGGTTGAAGAAATTGTAGTCTTTTGTTGGTCCTTACCATAAACAAATTTGACTTTAAAGGTCAATATTCCTTAGAAGATGAAGCTCACTATATTTAAGTATATACTCGACCCTTTCTGTGATTTACTACCTTACTTGCTAATACAATATTCCACTGTCAAGATAACCACTCAAAATTTACAATATAATAGTCGAATTCTTAAGATTTTCGACAGACTTTACCATGATGGTAATAGTATTATTGTTATTTTGGTTCTTTAATAAATACTTCCGCAAAATATCTAGTATGAATGAATGAAGGAATGAGTTATAAGAAGCCATAAATCTTAGGATATTTTGTGAACAGAAGGAAGACAAACTATCGATGCTAGTCCGTGTAATGAATGAACAATAATGAGTGTTCATGTTTGTTAATCCAGTTTCAAGAAACAATATTCAGTACAGAAGTTTTCAAATATATTACCTGGGAACTTAAGACTGTTGGACCTTTTTCAAAGAAAAATATTGAATACAATTAGTTTGGAATACCTATAGTTATTTTGGCTCCCGTTTCTACAATATTCTCGTGGTTATTATGTTCTACCGTTGACCGGGCAAGTAATAAATTGTTAATAAAAAAACGATATTGACCGGTCAAACATTTTAATTTGTATTTTTGCTATACCATTAGTTGCACACCAATATAACGAATGGGTTGCTTCAGAAAAAAAAGTTTAATTACCGTAAATTGCTTCTGGACCAAAAAAGTAGTTTGTTCAGTGAATTGTTATTATTGTTATTAAAAAAATTTTAACAAATTGGAATGAAACGATGGCTAATATGAAAAAGAAAATTTACATTATCAGCAATAGTAACGATGAGATTTCCTACATTTTATAGATGATTTTCAATTTAACATGACAAACACTTTTACCATCATTAATTACTGCATAATACAGCTAATGTAAATATAATTGGATGATGCTATAATTTAAGACAGTTATCCTTAATTTTTCCCTACATCGAATTCGTTCCCATCAGCATTCTAGTGCAATTAGTCTTTGAGTCGTATTGTTGGAGCAGGAATTTCCGTGATGCCCTTAATTTTACAAAAAAAAAACAAAAAACAACAAAAAAACTTAATAGCTACCATTTATTTATGAAATGTTTCCGTATGACACAGCGACATTTTTATTAAGACAAGTTTCTAGTTTATGTAAATTGACATCTTACAGTTCACCGGGAAAAATTCCAGCCTGTACTTTGTATCGATCCGGATTTTAATCCGTGTTCATTATTTATAATATGTAGTATGTGTTATATGTTTCGATATATTCTGTGTTCTACAAAATCCATACCATTGTTGCAATATAAATCTAATGGGACCACAAGCAGTTTTGTGATTTAACACAAAACAGTTTGGGAATATTTCACGGAATATTACCCGAATGTATGTGCAACGTATACCCATTATATTAGTCAGCGCGAATTAGTATCCGTTATTATCGGTAATGAGCATTGCTCGATTCGGATAAATATATTACCGCACTACTGTCCTGTGGACGACATCATCATTATGGAAATTTTCAACGAGATAGATTTGTGATATAAATTAGAATTATTACTCGGGCTAATTTTAGTTTGAATATTGCAAATACACAGAAAAAAATCATAGAAATAACTTTTTGATAAGGCAATATTTACCCTCTTTATTCGCTGTTCTCATATGAATTGCATCGTCGTTTGCATATCCATATATACATACCTCACCCTGTTCCACATTTATCTTGAGACGGCCCGAAATGGAGTCGATGGAGCTTTCTAGATATCCGGATGAAACGGCAGTAGAGCTTTCGTAAAGTGGCAGGTCGTGAATACACGACAAATTACCGAGATAAATATTAATCCTGAAGAAGCTTAGTCTGTGTATGGAAGAGTGTCTTCTCTATTGCCACTGGTGATGTTGTTCCACTACTACTATTACTACTAACCAATCTTGCGTTTTGCTTGACAGAAAACATCTTATATGTCGCCTTCAACTCGACATATCATCTTTTTATTTTTGCGGTAAACTTGACGGAATACACTTGTGTATAGTTTTCTGTGAGGAAACAAGTACTGGCACTGATATCCTAAGGGTAGATTTAGGAGAGCATAAAGTTTTCTCGACTATATATAATATAACCTTCTGGTTATTGCAAGTATCTTATAAAACTATGTTAATAAATGTTTCCATATTCTCCATAAAGTATTTTGTAAGTTTCAGAGACACTTTTTCATTATGGAAAAATGTCAGAGTATAATATAGCTACCTAAGATTACAAATTACACGATTTATTGCATATTGTTTTACTGTGAAACGTATCCTACACATCTGTTTTTTATGTTAAAAAAAGGATTTTTCTATTTATAATGATCCTGTTGGAGCAAAGGGTTCTTTCAATGCTTCCCTGAACCAGGTGTAAGAAACCTTCATTTTTAAAAACTATAATGGGATTGTTCATTATTTAATGTGAAAGATTCACAAGTTCAATCACAGCTTCAAAAGTCAGAAGGGCAATTTTCCAAACCGCTCATTCACATAGGGCAAGGGCAGTGGCAAGTGAAGTGGCAGTGTGGATTGTTCTAATTACGTAAGCGGTAAGAGCGTTGTGAGGGCAGTGCAAAAGACACTCCTATAGGCTGTTATGTGAACTGTCAACATAAGCGGACCGATACACAACACATTGCAACTGCCTTTGCCACTGCCCTTGCCCTATGTGAACATAAGGAAAGAATACATGACTGTTACAGTGATTTGAATAAAATGCACATTTTTAACACTTCAACTAGGAGAAATTTGTATTGATTATGCAATACAATTGTTCAGCACCTCTGAAAATCTAATTAAAATTGAAATTAGGTAAACAATCCAGAAAATGTTTCAATTATTAAGGAATACATGTACCGAAAATTCCGTAATTAATATAATACCGGTAGACTGGTTATTTCTACAATTTATCCATGATGATATTTATTTTGACTGGCACATATGTTGCTCTCTAGAATGTTTAGGGAAAATAATAATTATTATTAAAGCAGAACATTCACCTAGTTTTGTAGTGATTTTCTGGTTGATAAAGGAGACGTTGTAAAGAGCACGTCAATACTAAAACAAAGGTCGGTATCATCATTTCAATGACATATTTACTGGAAATGTCAACATGCCTTCAAAGAACTTTGACTATTTCATAAAATAACAAAAGTAACAACAAGTATATGGGGTTTAGAGACTAGTTTCATGTTCGTTTTAGTGGATAGACGGAAATAGAACTAATTATATAACAGACGATTACTGACAGTATCCTGCTGCCGACAAATCATGCTGTATTCTGCAATGATCCTGGCCATTACTACGATCAAAGCTAAATATGAAAATTTATTACCTTTAATGTATGCATGTCGATCCAGTAGGTTTACAAATGGCAACTACAACAAACTATTAAATCTACGATAAATAGGTATGTACGGAAAGGTTTACAACAAAACTAGAAATTCTGAAAAAAATCAGAAATTGATAGGAAATAAGAAGGGAAGTAATCTAAACTAAATTGAGATTTTTCTAATATCATGACTGATGGAAGGAAATCGAATTGTGGCACAAGAGTTAATTTAGTGTTAAATGAAACTATATTTTGTACAAAATCGTAATGATAATTTTAAATTTTCTACATTTGTAAATCGATAAAAGCGCAACACTAAATAAAGTAGCATGATTTAATCAAACAATTTATGGTAACATAGTTGGAAATGACTCGTTGAATTCATTTAAAATGCAAAACTAGACCTTGTATATAGATTTTTTCATGTCCATTCTAAGGAACATTTTATTATTGCCATCATTAATTAACCTTTTCTGCAATAGATTTATTTTAATTACTGTTTCTCATGTATTTAATTAAGAAAAAAAATGGAAGCAGTATCAAATCAAATTTTGGTCTTAAAGGTAGTAAAATATTATTGTTCAATTTAGAATGTTGAAAGGGGTAGATGACGGTAGATGTCTAAGAAAATAAATCAAACTTTCAATATTGGCGTATGTCTAGAACGGATAATGTTGATTTTATCGTCGGCAACGATAAAGGGCAAATCATAGTGTCAAACTCTTGCACTTGAAAGAATAACCAATATTCATACAGTTGTTTTCAAGAAGATGGGGCAGTAATTCAGTGTTTATTGATCGTACGCATGTATCATAAAATGAATAGCATTAGTATTATAGAACGTCTTGAGGCATTTTTAAGTTTTTTATGGAGATTTAATATTACAGTTTTTAGAACTCAACTCTGGGCGGTCAGAGAATTTGTCTATGTGTGTGTGTGTCTTAATGAAAACTTAAATTATAACATTATTCAAAAACTGTCGGCTAGTTTTACCACAACAAAAAAATTAATAACAGCTTTACGTTGCTTTTAATAACAGATTTACTAATTGATGATGCTCTATTTTTCAATGGAAATTATTATTTATCAAATCCTTTCAGTTTGTGTAGGGTTTAAGTATTAAATATAATATATACAAGAGCTGAAAAGAGAATCATGCATCAAGGCAAGACCACGATGATAAAGGGAAAACACTACAAGTGACAAAAGAGGAATTTTACAAAACGGTCCGAAATGTTTTGAAGGAAAATTTACAAAAGCAACACAATTCCACACAATGAAATGAACAAGGTCCAAGTTTAAACGTAGGAAAGCCGGTGATGAATGTTTAGTGATTTTGGTATTTGTGTTGCGGCTAAAGTTGCAAATATATATGTGTATATGCCCTCTTTAAACAGATGTAGAATATAAACAGACAACAGCTTATTTGCCATCTAACTGAGGAGAAAATCAACCATCCCACGAATATTCATCTACAAAATCGTATTAATCATCTAGGGATGTCTGGATATAACTCTACACTCTACAACATTCAAATGACAACACACAATACTAAAGGGAATTTTGAAAACGGTGAAAATTCCACTGGATTGGTACAAGTGGAGAAGGGATGAAAGTGGCTTCGGGTAATAAACGAGAAAATTTTCGTAACAGGATCTACCAAAAAAAAAAAAACAAAAAACAAAAAAAAACTGTCAGAAGGAAGGAGAAAGAATACTGCTCAATGTAATTAAGTAACTGTTGCGTCATCAATTTTTCTCGTCAAGTAGATTGTTTCCTTAGCGCTTTCGTGATGGTCGACGATTATCTTTATAACACTCATTCATTTCTAATTATCCCTTCTTATTAATCATAAATTTTACCAAAATTGTCTTTACAAAAAGGCAAAAAAAAAGGCAATCTACACAAATCTTGTTGTTGTTGTTGTTGTTGTTGTTGTATTGCAAAGGAATATTGTTGTTTACTCAAACATTAATTGCATCATTAGTTAAAATAGGATACCTACGTCTCTTGAAATACCACCAATCAATAGATTGTCTTACCGGTTATCATTGTGTCAAAACTTAATTTCCTGTTATTAATTGTCGAATTACCATTTAACGGATATCAAAATTTCAGGTCTATTTGTCTTTCGATATTTAATAAAATTAGTACTGCGTATCTATCTAAGCACGTGTAATTTATTTGCTTCATTAAAGGCTTTGGAATTGAAGAGGACGTATAATTATTTCTAATTAAAACGGACTTGTACACACAGGAAGAGTAAATGGGTCTAATATCAAACATAATAGAACCATCATGTTTTACGTAATTTTAATCGGATAGCTGTATTGTGTCCAACTGGAGGGACAAGTCAGAGTAAATTGGAGGAAATCTATTCGTTTATTTACTTAGGTGTTTTGTCGTCTCGTTATACGTGATAATTTCTTTAATCTTCATAGTCAACGGGAGTGTTCCTATCTAATTTAAACCCGAAGTAAAAAATTGTAAATTGAAATTATATGAATGTAAGACCCCTGTCACACGGGCAAAAAACATTGTAATTTAACGACAAGGTCAATACAAATCGAAATATTGGTGAATTGTACCCTGACACACGGCGGTTCCACAATTACAATTAACGCACGCGCAAAGGGTAGAAATAGCGTAGATTCTTATGTGTATGTTGTATATGTGTTTCTTGAACAAACAGCTGATGGCAGCCATGCTTTAATGAATTGAATATTGTGTGCTGTCACACGGCAAATTGAGAACCAACGTAAATGCGATCTTGGTCAAATTACAATTTATTTTGTCCGTGTGACAGGGGTCTAAGTTGGAAATAATAATTTTCCACAATCATTGCATTCAGTTGTTCTACTTACGGAGCAATACTCCGTTCAGCATCCCCCTATTGGCCTACTAGCTTTGTAATTAATCTTCTTAACAATTGGTGATGCAAATTTGCGGACAAAGCACACAATCAGAATTTCTGGCTTTCTCACCGCAATCGTCGTGCAGTTGGAATGCATCCTGGTCAACTTTGTGATTTTGGTAGTTTTTATTGTTACAATTAGTGATTAATAAGTTAGAAGATAGTGACTGTTGTAAATAATTTCAAGCTCTTCAACTACCTGATGAATTTCTCCGAAGCCTACCTGGTTTATACTCCGAATTAATCAACACATGAATTAAAAACTTATCCTTCGCCCGTTTCATTTGTGTCCGACAAGTTAATTTAAAACACATAAATATTGCAGATAAAATACATTTAATTGTTAGTTTTCAGGAGATTTAATAATTATAAAATAATCTATAGACAAGATATGTTTGATATTATAAATAACAAGTTATTCCACATTTTATATGATTTATCGCAGACAAGTTTTTACTTTTCAACAACAACTAGAACTTGTCAGACATTAAATGGAAGAAACTTAAAAGTTATTAGCATTTATCGTATTTATATTTTATTGAAAATTAGATTGCTATAAATCAAGTTTTTCCATTGAGAATAAATTTAAGTTTAAAGAAAATCTAACAACAAAGACTTATAATTCTTATAAAACAACAATAAAACTTGGAAACTTTTCAAAATTCCATCCAGTGGCGTAACTACACCCCCGCTAGCCCCCGCACCGCGGGGGGGCCCGTAGGTGCAAGGGGCCCGATGGTAAAGGAGCCTGAATGGAAATTATGGAGTTCACTCGTACTATTTTTACATTTTGGTACACGGGTCATATAGTTGTTGAATTTTAAAGTATTTCACCTCGAGAGAACTAAAGGCCGCTAGATTGACCATCAGGTTTGTCAGATTTGAATGTACATACATACAAGTTATAGATACAAAATTGTACCCAACACTCTACATCGAAGGGAAAGCATGCTTTAAAACAAATTTTTAAACAAACTTATTCACACATCATATTTTGTACATGTACAAACCATGTGCCTACATGTAACAGCAAGTTTGGTGCAACTACATGTTATAAGTACTGCAAAAGTACGCACTT
>JAZBHA010001353.1:9886-22956 GCA_037464855.1 Iselma pallidipennis | reverse complement strand
TGTACCAAAATTAAAATAAAACAAAAAAAACGAAAAAAATTTTCTTTCCTGAACAGGATTTGAACCACCGGCCTACTGTTCAGAAAACCGATATTGTTCCGCCTACACCACGCGAGATTGCCAAGTTTACAATCTATAATTGACATTATAACCTAACTACTCCGAAATTCTTGGTTTTAGAAGGGCCATTCTACCTTATTTCTGAATAGTGCGCTTTACTATTCACAGAATAAACATTTAATAAGATATATTTTAACATAGTAAAATCTCAGCGAAATCGGTGATCCCAAGAGCTGGTATTCCCCTTGTAAGTGCAACTACAGCCTTATGCAACTAGTCTTTTATACTATTTCTTCTATTTTAGACTTTTTATGCCTTTTAAAATAAAAAATATCAGCATCTATATTTAGGGAATTTCCTATGTGCAATATTGCAGTTGGTCATGGTGATACTGACAAGTAAAGGTTGCTTTTTATAAATATTTTAAGGAAAAAAGGTAATACTAAATTCAATATAATATTCTGAATATACTCTGAAAAAAATGTTTTAGTGCTACATTTTTCTGCTTCAACAAGTAGTAAATAAAAGTAGTGTTGAAAGTGGATAATATTTCCAAGTTAATTCACGGTAAATTACGAATGTTACGGGTAACGAAACATTAAAAAGTTACCACCCTGGTAATTCATTTTCGCGCCATTCTTTCTAACCTCTAATATTAAATTATAAAGCACATTATTAACTCCTTTTATATTCCTCCTTTCGTATCGTATACCTAGTTTGAAAAAGTTATATGAAACAGTATTTTTGAGGTGAAAGTGGCCCCGTGGCTAATAACTGTTTATGATGTTTCATAGCAGGTATTACATTCGTAAACTATCATAAAAATACGAAATTATGAAAACAATTGCTTTTATCAATGTTTAGTGATTGCTGATTCTGAGTTGATTTGTTTACTTTCCGCATTTTGACAGAATCGGTAACGTTACCGATAACATTGGCGGTAAGGTAACGAAAAAATAAATTACCGGTACTTTAACAACACTAAATAAAACACACCTATTAAGGTGACATTGTTCAGTGTTACTAATCTAAGATAATAAAATGTTGCATATCGAAACAGAGGCTGTTTTGATACTCCCTTGAGCTATATATTATAAATGCAAAATAGAAAAACAAAGTTTTGTATGAATTGTTTCTCTTTCATTACCTGTAAACCCAATACCTTCATCACAATATCTGGCACAGATTGATCAGATATCTTATGTAAAAATAAGTTCTCGTACCAATTTATGGAAGCTTTCCAATTACATAACCGACACACAAGTCCATCATAATTTTCTTCACGACACTGTGACTCTGAGTCAATAATATCGCCTTTAAACCAATAAAAATCAAATAATTTCTGATAGCACTCCATACATATCATTTTGGGGAAAGGATCATCTTCAGAAAGCTAAAAATTGAAAAAGAATGAATCAATCCTGAACCATTAATATTGATACAGTGTGAGAAATTTATGGTCAAGTAAGCGTTGATTTAAAAAGACGTAAGGAACGTATGTCTACACTTTAGCGTTTGTTAGTAACCTGTCAGATTAAGTTAGGTTAATGCTAATGACTTGTCAATGAAATTTCATTGTGACTACTGTTACTGTAGTACACAATACGATTGTCATAGCACACTTTGGCCATAAATTTTATAGATCACACTGTATATATACGTGTTAGCTTCTTACTTTCAATTCAGTTAGTTCTGCAACAAAATCAAATATAAATCGATCATATTTTTTTGATGAAAACATATTTTTAACACAATCCTCATATTCATATTCACTACATAACCTACACAGAAACTTCATAATTGCCGAAACTATCACTTCTATAAATTAGCAATAAATAAATTAATTCGGTTAAATAACAACCAACAAAACTATTAAAAACACGTGATAAGTGAGAATTTCACTGAGTTTTCCGTTAATTTCTAAAATTTTTAAACCGGTTAACTGTCAATAAAATGCTTTCATGACAATCACAGATGACTAGAGCTGCCTTCGGTTAATGCAAAACAGTTTTGGTGCAGGGTTTTGGGTACACGAGGTCACGTGACATAGGAGTGAATAGAGTCAAATGGGAAATAGCGAACGTGTTGGTGCTTATGGTGTTTCTAAACAAGAAACCCACCAATCATTACAAACCAGTACGATTTAAACTCTGGCAGCACGTGTTCCATCATATGGGAGCATATCACTGCGCATGCCCGCCCGGTGTGCACCGCTTCGCGACCTAGAACGTTAGGAGTGAACTCTATTCGTACTTTTTTTTCTTTGCCGAATACAATGGAGTTAACACTTTTCGCTCCCGAAGCAATAACCGAATGGTTTGGAGTGCACGAGAGCGAATAGCGTGAATAGATTGGAATAACCGAAGGCAGCTTAGATGACAATCAAAATAGCTGTGTTTTATATCTGCTCGAACAGGCAATTGGTGTACCGACGTTGTTTTATAATTGCTCGATATAAAAACCCATTGGGGTTGACGTTTATAGTTTTTCTGTACGGAGATTTTTCTGCTTTTTTTGACAACCCTATTCCTTTATTAGCTTCTATAGCTTTATAATAGAGAAACAATAATGGCAGAAATACTGAGAAACTTCTTAATGCTACTTTTTTTGTCAAAAACAACTTCTACATTGGCCCAGATTAGTGGTATTCAAACTGTGCTTCACGAAACCGTGGGTTTACGTAAGTTGAAGTTAAAATTCGAACAAAATTTGAAGAAAATTGTTTTCCATATAAATTGCACACAATATTGATATCTTTCCAATAACTTTTTCGAATTTTTTTTTCTGGTGATAGTAGAGATTTTGCAAAAAAGTTTTATAGTCTTATGGGTCCCGTGGATCAACAAAGTTTTTAGATCACTGGTCTGGATAAACGGGTTGGGCGCGATCCTAAATATATCGATATGACCCTTAATTCTTATCGATAATCATCGATACCTATAATAATATCGTAGTATATCCAACTATCCAAATATATAGCGATTTAAATTTTTTATAGGCAAACATGTCATTGTAGACGTACGTTTCTGACATCATTCAAAGTCAACGTTCACTATTTTGTGTAGATCGCACTGTATAAACAAGACTCGTTGTGTCCGATCTGACAATGAGCCATAGCGCAACTTTACTTGAAACAAACAATATTATGACACATTTACTCGAGTAGCTTGGAATGAATTATGAATTATGAATTATAAAACATTTGTGCAGCTGTTCGAGTAGTTATAAAACACACCCAATTGGTACATAACTGACATTGGCAATGACAAGTTGAAAAGTGAGGTTAGAATAGAGTTGTTGTAGCCGCTAGAAAACAAACGTTTCAGAAAAAATGGTAATACTTGTATTAATTATATTAAATTCACCTGATTTTTTGTATTTATTTTGTTCTAGTTACCATTATCATTACTGCGAACAGCACAAAACCATCCAATGGTAAGTTTTAAATAATACGATTATTATCATTTCCCAAATAATTGCCGGATTTTATTGTAGTTGGTTGAACTAAAAAATGGTGAAACCTACAATGGACATTTAGTTAGTTGTGATAACTGGATGAATATCAATTTACGTGAAGTTATTTGTACATCAAGAGTATGTTCAAAATTAATTTATTTTTTTTTACTTAAAATATCTATAATTATATGTTTTTTCTGTAATAGGATGGTGACAAATTTTGGCGAATGCCAGAATGTTATATCAGAGGTAGTACAATAAAATACCTACGAATACCAGATGAAGTCATTGATATGGTCAAAGAGGAGGCGGTTGTAAAGAATCGTGGTAGAGATGCGAAAGGGGGACGCGGCGGTCAAAACCAAAGAAATCGACCAGCTGCTAGAGGTATACTACCACTATTCTTAATTAGATAAATCAATCATCAATTTGTGATTATATTTACAGGTAATTTTGGAGGTCGTGCTGGAAAAACAGGACAGGGTGGTGGTGCTGGCCGGAATACATTTCAAAAACAGAAGAAGTAGACCCTAATCATTTTTTATTACATAAAAATTCCGCTATAATTTAATTACAATAGGATATGTATTAATTTATGATTTTTACTGAATAAATTTGTTTGGTTTTGCTGATTGATTTTTGTTCAATTTCAAAATTCCAAGCTTTTGGCGCGTTAGAAGTGACGTCCTCTGTGAGGTACAACAGTGGGCGTGTTTTATAATTAGACGACTTGCTCGAACACAATGGGCTTGTTCGGCATACTCTAATTTTGTAACGTTTTCTACATGAATCGATAGGAAATTAAGTAAATATAATCACTTAAAAAATTTATTGCAATTAAAGAAGCCGTTACCGAGATATTTAATTTTGAAAACCAAACTTATGGTCTCGGCGGGAAGAGCGTGTGACGTCATAGGTTCCAATGCAGTGCGATACACTGTAATATACAGAGTGTACAACGGTATTTCACCTCAGAGTAGGCCATGACTTGTGAACGTAGTGCCGTAGCTTGGTCCGACCGCGTGTCGGTAATGCAGATCTCACGATGATTACCGACTGGTCAACTTGTTGAAAAATTAATTGACGTATTGTTTTTGCTTAAAAACTTCTTGTTTTTAAATAAATTTCGAGGAAAAAGATACTTACCTATTTAATTTTCATTAGTTATTATAATTTTTGACAATGGTTTTTACATTAGAACGTCAACAACTGTCAAATTTAATAAAATCTGAAACAAGCTACGGCCCTACGTTCAAAAGTCAGGGCCCACTCCGAGGCGAAATACCGTTGTACACCCTTTGCAATGGTGTTATTCATATAACAGACGTAGTTCTATTATAAGTTAGTGGATTATTATTACTTTTTGATAGAGTTTTGTGTCTTTTGGCATCAATTAAATACTTTCTAATGATTTTTGGGATTAATATTTCATATTTTTCTAACACTCGGTGTTGGTTTATACGATATTTTGTTCGGCATGATCTGTATTATGATACAAACTGTGCCTGTTGATATGCAAAAATCGTCTGCTAAGACACTGTATGGTGAATTTAGCTGTTTTTTTTTTAGTGTAGACGTAGATGGATAGTCAGCGAAACGAATGCTACTTTCTTCGATTTCAGAGATGTTATTTATTTTTTTAAATAAAACTGCATTGAGTATACATATATCTTCTTGAAGTCAAAAGAAGCTATGGAAAAAATTAATAAATATACAACCAAAAATTTACACGTCAGTTAGCAATATGTATTTACATCTAAATGATCTTCGCAGTACGTATTTCATTGTCTTTGCCCCCAAGAACGTCCCTCTTCGCATTGCTACTAGCCATTGTTTTCCCAATTTTCGATAGGTAATTTAAACTATTTCTTTTCGTCCATATTACTTATTTTTAAACTATCGTACGATTTCTATGATTTACAAATGCAATAGGTAGGTATAACATACACACTAAAGTGTGTAGTCTTAATCACAAACGAGATATTACATAAAACAAATTTTAACTAATCTTAGTAAATACTCAAATTATTATAAGAATTGTAATACCTAATAAAATAACAAAAAGTAGAAAAAGAATAACGATTTATACGACGATGCGAATCACAATATTACGATAAAACAAGCAGTAGTACTGTATGACGTCATTAACCCAGTCAACCCACTGGAAGTTTGAAAATTTTTTTCACCACAAAGCGCTAACGTAGAATCGTAATATTTTGCACAATGACTATTTAGACCATGATCTTTCAGAAAATGCAATAAAAAAAATTGCTAAATAAGCCCATTCCTGTAAATATACTTGTGTATCAGTCGTCAGAAAAGTTTCTTCAGTATATATCTGGAAAATATGAATTTAACTTGGAATTCTACTGAAGATATCAAAATACAAACCAATAGTAGATACACAACCACCGGAAAAAAAATATTAAACAGCGAAAGTTTTGTTCCCTTTTCTGTTGTACTGAGAGTAGTGCCTATCTTGTCTCGCTAAAGTAAATTTCCTATGTTTCTAGTTGATTTTTGCCAAAATTTGTACAGATAGACGAAGATACCCTACAAAAATATTCAGAAAAATGAGAAATCCACCGCTACTTTCGGTAGGCAAAGATAACACGAAAACGCGTGCATTTGGAAGAACTATCGATATGGCAATCAATCGTATTAATGAAACTGTAGTTCAAATAGCCTATCATGTTTGGAATTTCCTATTAGATTTTTGGAAATTTTGAGTTGAAAAATCCGTCATTGCATTTTACGCCAGAAAACTGTATTATAGGTAACACGGTATACTCGGTGTTTGTAACGCTCGGCTTCAAGAGATGAATTCATGGTTGCAGTTTGTTTTTAATTCAGGCGCTACAGTGAAAATTTTCTATCTGCTCCCACAGCACCTTAAGATGAATACTGTCATTACAACAAAGATACCCATATTTCATGCCTCTATCGAACTTATAGAAAATCCCCGTATGTTGTTCTCACTCCCACCAGGGTCTATGTATACAATACATACAATTGAATGGACTTGAAGCTCCTGGTCGTTTAAATGGGTCTCCAATTTTTTGAGTCGCCAGCTGAAGTGGTTCACCAGTCATAAACAGTCATCCAGCCGGAGTTAGTCGGTTGACCCTTCTTCGTCGATGGATTGCTTGTGGTGAGATTCATGAACGCTGCCCGAACACTTATAAAACGTACCCGATCGTAAGCCAATTTCAGGACATGCGCATAAGTTCCTGCGGAGCTTTTCTGACAGGACGGTTGACTTAAGAAAAATCAACCGCTGATTCTGACTATTAATAATTGGATTTATTTCAAAAATTCATTTAAGTAAAAATTAATTTATTGCATTGTTATTTAAATAGAAAAGTGATAAGTGACACACGATTTAGTCAATTTTCCATTCGTTCAGGATCAAATGTTCCCTATAAATAACAATAGAACGGTGGCAGTAAACCTGAATGTCATCAGTAAATTCTTGTGTAGTAGACATGGACGTTGACGGTCCAGTCGGTGGATCTGGCACTTTGAAGAGGTGCTCCAGTGCCCCCATGATCAATGAAACAAATTCCATGATGACAACGGCCACACCATCAGGTTCATCGACACGGTAAATTAATAGTTAAATATTTGATAAACCTGGACGTAATAGGGGATTTTTATTTCAGAGATCAACAGAATTTCAATTTATTTGGAACTGTATCACAAACTAGAACCAGAAGATTCAGTGCCAGTTTTAGTCCTGTTCCAGGATCTCCTGTAAATATTTGAACAAAAATCATTAAAACTGACTCACAATCAGTAAATTTGTATTTAAACACAACATTTTTTATAGGTTTCTGGTTTACGATTAACACCACGTATCAATCAATTGCGTCAAGAAGATTTTGCTGATATTAGTAATCAACGTGAATTAGCCCATGAACGTGAAATCCATCATACCATGCAAATATCCCAATCATGGGAGGATCTTAGTTTAATGAATGAATCTCATAATGATCCGAAACCGAATAATAAAATGGGTCCGTTACATGTTAATTTACCATCATATGGTGGTTTAATGTGTAATTCACCATCACCGACACGTCTCAGTTCACCAGGTTTTCAAAGTCCTACACGTACATCGCGAACATTTATTAGACGCAGTGCTAGTCCAGTTCTACGACCAAGTCCATTGGGTGTTAAACGGAAATTAGATGATGATAAGAATGATTATCATCATATGAGTCCTAGAGCGAAACGTTTCCATAGTTATTCAGCTGTTGTTGATCGTGGTGGTTTATTAACAACAACCACATCAACATCATTGCCTGGTTCTTTAAGTTCGATCGGTACACCGGAATCATTGTCCAGTGCCGATTCACCATCTGGTTTCAATTTTAGGAATGTCGATAGTCCATCACCAAGTCGTGCAATGCCCTCTGAACCGATGATTTTATCAAAAAACGATCACGATATGAACGAAAGTCCCAGTTAAAGGTTTCACTTCTTGTCTTAATTTCTTATTCGTTCCTTTAAAACGGAAATAACTTGTGCAAATATAGAGAATAATTATCAACGAGTTATTGAAAAATATTAGATGATTGACGAAATTCTTTTACATAAATATGTGTGATTTAGATTGTTTTTTTTTGTGTGCGTGTGTGTGTTGTGCTTATATTAAGCGAATAATAATGAATGTTTGTTGCCTAATTTGTTTGAGGCTTATGCATTATTGTATTCAATAAAAAAAACGGCCAAAAAGGTGGGCCATGTATTTTGTGATATTTTTCAATAACTATTCAATTCTGTTTGTTTGTTTTTTTTTTGTTTTTCTTTATACAATTTATTAATTGATAAGAAGTAATAATTATTATAAACAATTTATCTAGTCTGTAGTTGTAGTTGTGTAAAATTGATTGAATTAGTGTTACAAATTTTTCAAATTATTGACTTTATTAAGGTGCTAAAAAATCTTTATTAGAGACTGAATTGCATCCAATTCAGTTCCTGTTTGTTTCTTCCTGATATTGATATTTTTTTCTTTGTACTTTTTGGTTGCAACACAATACAAGTGAATATTTCTGTAGTGTTCCAGTTTTTGCATTAAAAAAAATATATCAACGTATATAGATTTGTAGTGCCTCGTTGTTCTAAATCAGGGGTTCTCAGTTTTTTGTTTTTTTTTCTGTTGAGGACCGCATCACGTTAAAGAAAATGTGTGGTTTTTATATAGCGTGTGATTTTGAAAATAGTGTGGTCTTGCCGAGTACGAGAGCAAAAGAGATGACATATATCACCAATCTTTGATACATGGATCGAAACGATGGATTCCCTACTTTAAGAGCTAATATGTGTCATTCCTTTTGTTCTCGTGCCTGGCAAAACTACACTATTTCCAAAAACCATGTGGTATATTATAGTTATAATAGTGTTGGGTCGCACTTTGGAATCCCTGTTCTAAATCATTTTTCCGGTTTTTTTCTTCTGTTTATTATTATTCTTATTATTATTATTTTAATGTAATATTATTACTAGCAACCATATAGACTGATCGACAATTTTGTAATTAGTTCATGTTGAATGACATTTTTTAAGCCAACTTCTTTGATATGTGTCCTCATGTAAATAGTACTCTTGTTGGCCAATTGTTAATATATTCTTGAATGATTTCCTAAAATCATAAATATATCATTTATTATAGTAAAGTCTGAAAATTATTTTTATTTATACACATATATGTATACAGTGTGATCTACAAAAGGACAATGACGGGGGTACATATAGAATTGCTACATTTTGAAACTAATTGTAAGGAAAAAGTTATAGGAGTCGGAATTTGAAGCTTTCGATGACTCAAAAAGCTAAGTAAATATACATCAAATCACTGCATTCTTTTAGTCCTTGGCTTGTAGTACTTTGTACCAAATTGGATCAAAATTGGTCAAAGGATGTAGAAATCAGGGCCCTTGACTCAGGGGCTTCAAAGTTTTTATTGCGTAATCTTATTTTGATTGCCTGTATGGACATAAAGCTGAGCTAACAATAAGATCTAATTCGGAGTGACTTGTCGCATGTGCCCACTTTTTCCAAAATGGGCTGATAATTTAATATGACAGATAACAAACGGTAAAGTGTCGACATACGTTCCTTACGTCATCCTGAGTCGACGCTCATTTTTGTAGATCACACTATACCTATAAAATAGAAAAAACCAAATGTTATAAAAAATGTTTATGCCGGGGCCAAGGTAGTTACAACGCTAATGACCTTTGATTGTAGTCAAAATAATTCATTAATTTCAAAAATAATTTGCTTAATTATATGACTTATCATGAGTTTTTTGCTGGTCTGTAGAGACAATACCCCTTTTTTTCTCTTGGTAAGCGCTAATTTTTGAACGGAACGACAATTGTACCTCTGTGCAACTTTGCCCTGTTCCTACAGGACTGGTCTGGACATATAACATGTTCGAAATGAATAAAATGTAAGCTTGTTGGATATTCCAATAGCTGTACCATCTGTGGGCTAGTTCCAGACTGACTGAATTTATGGATCTGCTATTACTTCTCTTTACATGCTATTGACAAGTTATGCGTACAGCGTATCTCATCAGCTTAGCTCCTCACTCCTCACTCATTGACTGAGTAACTGAAAGCTGAATTCGACGTGATTGCCCGGTGTCGACACGGTGCTTTACGTGCAGCGAACTCACATGACATAAGAGTCAACAGAATCAAATGATAAGTGGCGAAGGTTTTGGTGTTATGGGGTTTTTCAACGAAAAAACAATCACCATTACAAAGTAAAAACGTATTAGTGCGCATAGCTGCACTGCGTACCACTGCACTGTTCCAATAAGAACTGCATGCTCAAACTTTCTAGCTTGAGCGCTTTAAACAAATTTACACATGTTTTTGATAGTTTCAGTTTCTTACTAGAACCACTGGAACGTACCTAGAGGTAATTCGTTCCGCCTTAAAAACAATAACCAAACGGTTGGCAGTGTGTAGAGGTAAAAAGTAGAATTTCGTAGGATCTAGACGACTCTCGTCCGGTCTGTGAGATCACATGTCCATTGTAGGTCCCGTATGATCAGACACTTTTTCAACGACACCCCTCATCTTTTGGTAAAGCCCAGAACGTCATAAATTGGTAGCCTCTGTACTGTCTGAAGTTCTATAAAAGGCATCTCAAACCAGCGCCACCCCAGGTTAGGAAGAGCCGCCTTCGCATCTTCCTACGACTGACAATCAGATTCGAATCATAATTCTGAACACTGTTCAAGTTCTATAGTAGTGCCGGACTCTCACCACTCAGCTATCGCACCAGCCTAGTTGAATCATGATTCGAATGGACTAATAAGGAATTAGACTGACGTGAGCGATTTCCATTGTTTCTAATACGTGCTGACTCATGCGGACCTTCGTCAATCAGACTCGGGTTGATTGTGATTCGCTAAAAGGGACCTTAATGGTGTAACTTCTAACGCTTTTGGGTATTCACTATTTTTGATTGACAGCGAGAATTTCATGTTGGTGTGAATATTCCTTAAGTAGCAGGATGTTCGATAAGTACGGCAACATTGCTACACATATAGAGCCACCTTGACACCTTCTCTCGTTAGATTGTAGATGGCTCTGTAGTCACCATCTCGTATCTGTCAAAATGTGTCAGTTTTATTTTTCTTTTTTTTCGTGCTTGAATTAATAATTCATTTCAGTTGTTGGCGTAGTGTTGATCCGTGTAGTAACGTACGTTGTTTAGCGGAGGTTAGCCAGCAATCGAACAGTCAGGCGGGGAAAAAAGAAAAACACAAAAATGGCATCAACATCACGTAAAAAGCAGGACGAGAAAAATTTGAAAACGTTACGGGAATTAGGTTCACTACCACAAAATAAATACTGTTTCGATTGTAATCAGCGTGGTCCAACTTATGTTAATGTGACTATTGGATCACTTGTTTGTACAAAATGTTCTGGAATGTTGTAAGTACCGTTTTCTTTCGCTCCTATGAACCCTTCTGTTTTTGATGGCTTATTTACTTGTTTCCTCCCTTTGTTACTGTAATAATTACTGTTTTATTGTTTATTTGATCAGTTTTGTAGACTTTTCTATATAGTAGATTCAGTTTTGTTGTAAGTGAATCAACTACTTCCGGTTTGGGTGGTCTTTATGTGCTCATTCATTGTTTGTCGGTTTGTTGATGGATGAAATAGAGAGGTATATAGTCTGGCCTAAAAAACACACACACAATAGTAATAAAAAAGTAAAATCGTAATCAATTCGTAGAAATTATTTGTAAATTTCCGTTAATTCCACCGCCAAAAAACTGTCTAAAAATAACGCGAAATTTTTGGGAAAATTTGAACTTAACCTATACGGTTTTTTTTTTTGACAATTGGTAAACAAAAATTTCTCATAGCACACTATAATTTGAATTTTGACAAAAATGCGGTAAATTTGAAAAAATTATTAATTTTTTTTTAATTAGTGTATTATATTAAGAACTTTGTACTTTTTGAGCTTCGTTTTCAAAATAATTCTATTTTATTTTTACTCTTACCGATTATTATTCGAACTGTTTATATTAATTTATATGTTTTGTTTAATGAAATTTTTATTATGCAAATACTTCTATTAACAAATCCGATAAATAAAATCATTATTGTTGTGTAAATTGTTTAAAGAATAATAATAATAATAATTATTATTATTGTCAATTTTCTTTTCAACACAAAATTTAGAAATTTTGCTCATATCTTTTATTCTTTTTAAACGTTTAAATTGCAAATTAAAGGTCATAAAACAGTACAAGATTCAAGGATTTATCTTTCTTATTAATTCTATAGAAATCATCTGTATTCTAAAAATTGAATTTAAAAAAAAAACACAATATTTTCTGTTTTGATAATTCGAAGAAAGTTAATTTAATTCAAAGTTGTTTCTTTTTTTGGATAAATAATTTTCTAGAATAACGATTGTTGAATATTATACAGTATGATCTGCAAAGTTGATGGTCAAGTGATTTAGAATGACGTATGGAACGTATGTCGGCGCTTTATCGTTTTTTTCCTAACCTAGCTGCATTCGGGATGATTGTTCAGTGTTGGTACGGTGCTTTAGGTGCAATTAGGTCACGTGACTTACAGTTAGGAGTAAATAGGGTCATATGGAAACGCAAACGTGTTGGTGTTTATTATGTTTCTGAACGAAAAACCTACCAATACGATATAATCTCTTGCGACACATGTTGCATCATATGAAAGCATACTATTGCGCCTGCCCGCACCAGTACAGAGCAAACACTATTTGCACTTTTTTGTACTCGTCGAACGCAATAGAGTTAACTTCTTCGCCCCAAACAAAGTAACCAAACGCTTTGGAGTGTGCGGGATCAAAACGTGTACCCATTCGCGCACAGATATCTGACAGATGTATCGGCGATTTGCAAATCGGCAGATTACGCCACACACGCACTAATGATCAGCTCACCGTTGATCAAAGGTCATGAAATCTCTTTGAATGTGGCGATGAATCTGTCAGATACATCTGTCGATTTAATCTTTAAATCAGTTCGA